>JANAVB010008798.1:8000879-8259926 GCA_029216955.1 Iris pallida | reverse complement strand
CTTAAGGACTGCCATGATCCTGGCAGTCCATCATTCTTTCAGGACTGCCCGAGAGATGGCAGTCCTGTTTATAATAGGACTGCCAGGCTTCCTGCATCCTGTTTTATATAGGACTGCCTAATACATGACAGTCCACTTTGGCAGTAGGACTGCCCGTTCTTCGGCAGTCCTCAGGGATGCCGACCAGCCGAATGGTCATTTCGTGTTCTAGGTTAGGTTAAAACAAAAAAAAAGATTTTCGAGTTCGAAAAGTACTTTGAATTGTTCTAACCTAATTATAATAACATTTAAGAGATTTCTCAAAGATTCTTTGAAATGTAAATACAATACAATAATTCGGAAAAACATACCTAGCTTGTGATAGGTTTTTTCTTTGGTGCCATTGATGAGCTTGGAAGAGTAGTTTTGGAGAGAGGGTTTTGGAGAGCAGGGTTGTTGGAGAGAGGGTTTGTTGAAGAGTAGGGTTTTGGAGAGAGGGTTTTGAAGAGAAATTTTTTTATGAAAATGAAATGAAAGAGGGTTTGGGGGGGTGGATTTCCTAAGTATTTTTTGGACGTCCCAGTAAAAGTTCCTCAAACCTGGGTTGTCCCCTAGTAAGTGATATCTCCTAGTAATAGTGGGGGCCCTTGAAAAAGCCTTAATTTTTTTAACATACTAATTCTTCTACCAAACTGGCAAAAATTTCACTAGTTTTCTAGTGTACTTTTATTTTTTATTTGCCAAAAAGGCCATCATTAGTAAGCTCCATCCCTATCTACATTCTACATTCATATTGTAGAAGCTCATTCAAGAGAATAATAAGTCCCATGTTTGGTTCAATGTCTACATTTTCGGGCCCAAACCCACTCACAGGTACTATAGGTTGGGCTCGAGAATTTCTAGATTCAGAATGTAGAAATCATTTTGCAGAATAGTAAGCTCCAATTTGGAGCCCAAAATTTTAAATCCTAGATTTTTTTTGGCCACTTTTATTTTGCACAGTTGGGCAGTTGGACCTGAAACATAAGTATTAAATTTCTTATACAGTCACAACCCATTCCAAATTTAACTTTTTAGTAATATTTTGGGCCTCAGATTGCATTTTTCAGCCCAACTACTAATATATATTTATATAATAGCAAAATAGTGGCTTTCCCGCCTAAAATGTGACAGCCAAATTTGCATCATGCACGGTAAATCATACACACAATCCTGCATTTGATATCTAATGGAAGTAAAGTATTGTATAATGTCATTAATTTATATGACATTAATTGTTTTGTTGGGTTTCCAAAAGTGGAAAATATAGCAGCCGGCCAATTTTTTTTTGGGGATCCCAATTAATGCCATATAGATCCGGCCAATTTTTTCTCATTACTTTTGAAAGATATTGAACCGGCTAATTAATATTTTCTGGCAAAGTGGAAAATCATAGCACTCTTTTGGTTCCCAATTAATTGCCTCCAACTATTTTTTGAATTTCCAATTCAAATAGCAGGCTGTTGGGTTTCCAATTAAAAGATAGCAGCTTAGATTTAATGAGGGTGCTCTCCCATTAGATATTCATTTTAGAATCTGGAAAAATATTTGTATTCTGCCAAATTTTAGTTTCTGAAGATCTGCATCAAACTAATTCATACAAAAATTGATCAATAAATTTTGAGCGGATTTTTTTTCTTTCATGAACAGACTTACATGGCAATCGAGCGGAGTCTGACAAACAAGAGCACAAGAGCAAAAATCCTAAATATATTGATATATAAAAGGTTTTGTATTTGGGCTTCGATATTCTCATCCCTTATCACACGCGGCTCTACCCAGAAGTAGTCAACCGAGTAGAGTTTTTTACCTGAACCCGAATTTGATAGCCCAACCCAAATAAATGATCAATTCACGTAAATATTACCATGCGTAATTTGAGTATGATTTAAAATAATTAAAAAACTTACTTCCTATTAGAAAAACTAAAATACAAAATTAGACCAGAAAAATTTATTGTAGATGAGGACTCTAACAATGAATTGAAAAATAAATAAATATATTTATCAAAGAATGTCTTATGTTTCAATTTCGTAACAACACTAACAAAAATTGTTAAGGAAGAGGTTGGCCATCCTATAGCTCTGTGTATATTGAGATGCTGGTCGTTTCAGCATCGACCAGTCTACGGTGCTCAAATCTGATGGTATGCTGGCTCTCATGCACTCTAGATATCTCATTGGCAGGGGAAGCCACCGTGGATAATATGTATTAAGATAGTATGTGTCCCCATGGGTGCAAAAAATATACAAATTTTTTTAGAAGTTTGCAACAAAATAAGATAGAAAAACTGTTATTTATATGAATTGCAGAATCAAGAACTTAGGTTTTGAAATTATTTATTCATGATATGGTTAAAAAAATATTCGATTTTTGTAAAGAAATTACAAATCCAATAGTTGAAAGTATAATTTCTTAGAATTATTTGATGATTAAAATTATATTTTGATTAAAATTATATTTTTTTTCATGATTAAAATTATATTTTAGTTTTTTTAAAAATTAGATTCGGATAGAGATCAACGTACGCTTCCTTCAGCAAAATTAATTTTCAGCATATATTTGGTGACATTGCTTGAACATTTATTCATCATCTAGGTCTCCTTTAAGTGACATCACGAACGGTGTGATATGATTTTCTCTTCATGTTTATTGATTAAAATTGTCCGGGCCAAAGCCGGCTGGGTGGCACTTTATATATATATATAATATATATAATAATATATTATATATATAATATATTATTATATAGATATATATATATATATATTTTTAATATATATATATATATATATAATATATATATATATATATATATATATATATATATATTTGCATATTTTATAAATTATTTTATATGCAGTGTATGGATCAAGTCAATCATCGAGTTAACTACTACAATGAACCAAAGTTCGGTTGATTATTCGAAGAAGACATTTACAAATTTGAATCTGAATCCTTCACAATAATTGATTGACTGATGAGTAAGATCCTTCAAGTATGTTATTTACCTAATTTTTTTCTCAAATATGCAAAATTTAGTTAATGATTTGCATTCATATCATTGTAGTGATACTTTGTGTTCTTTAAAATGTAAGTCTTATTTATTCTAAATTTTGTTTGAAAATATATACAGTTGTAATTTGAGAAAAAACAACATTTGAACATTATATTAATTTCAAAGTTTAAAAAAGGAAAATACTTGAAATTATAATTAATTTCGAAGTTTAGAAAAGGAAAATATCTGAGATCTTTATAAATTTGTTTTCTTTTGCTTTTTTTTTTCATTTGCAGTGGTGGTTGAATTGATGAATAAAGATTGTGAATTTAATCATGGGCATGCTAATCCTATAATCGGAATGAAATCGGAATGAATCTAATCATGTATGCATATCACTAATTTAATTTAGACTGTTGTAAATTTATTTTATTTTTTTATTGGTTTTTCTATTGATAGATTACTGGGATATCGACGATCCAAGTTATAAATGTAACTTTTGTAGTGCACTTTGATCTCGAACTTATGTGTTCAAATTAAGTATCATATATTTTTATATGAGGTATATATGTTATAATTTGGCTTTAAACAAATTAATAAAAAAAATTGTACGATATTGTCACATATACAATATTTTATCATTAGTTCCTTTATAAAATACATGTTAGAATTATTATATTTTGAATTACACAGTTAATCCTGACGATGATTACGTCACTTATATACTACTAGCTAGAATACCAGAAAACTTATAATGAAACTTTAGATGATTATTTGAAATAATATTTAGTTTAAAATACTTAAAACCATATTTTTAGAAAACACTTACTAGCAAAACTATTTACAAGATAATGATAATAGGATTATTATCTAAATATTATTATTTTCAAAATATTATTACTGGGATATCGACGATCCAAGTTATAAATGTAACTTTTGTAGTGCACACTTTTGATCTCGAACTTATGTGTTCAAATTAATGTATATCATATGTTTTATATGAGGTAAATATTGTTATAATTTGGCTTTAAACAAATTAATAAAAAAAATTTGTACGATTTGTCACATATACAATATTTTTATCATTAGTTCCTTTATAACATACATGTTAGAATTACACAGTTAATCCTGACGATGATTACGTCACTTATATAACTATAGCTAGAATACCAGAAAACTTATAATGAAACTTTAGATGAATTATTTGAAATAATATTTAGTTTAAAATACTTAAACCATATTTTAGAAAACACTTACTAGCAAAACTATTTACAAATGATAATAGGATTTTATCTAAATATTATTATTTTCAAAATATTATAATTAGCTAAATGAGTAGATAACCAGTTAGATATAATTAGATATTTGAATTATTTCAAACCCTAATCAATTGTACAACTACCAGGTGATCCTTTACATCCATGCAGTACTACTTTCGTGCTTCCAAGGCGAGGCAAGTACACCGAATCGATCTTGTACTTTTATTTCTGTCTTACATTCATGTGCCATGTTCTCATATCGGATACGAGATCACACGATTGTCTTGTACCTTGTTCATTGCATCGTGAGTCATTGTTTATTTGCGGGAATTGGAAAAAATATTAGCTTTTGTGTGACCACACCCAACATAGGTATTGTGGATAGCCTAATCGTACACTTCACGTACGATGAAGCCGGACCTTGTAAAATTGATTGACTCATTGATTGATTGTGCTCCTAAGCCGGTCACACATTAGTTAAATATTTCAAATTGTCACACTTGCATATTGATTGTTGTGTACATTGCCTTGTTCATTGATAGCCGTGTTCATTATCTTGCATATTGATTGTCGCGTCCATTGCCTGCAGTTTCACATTTCATTTATGGTACCGTAGTTTCATTTCTAATTATGGTATTCTGGTTTCACCTTGTATTCTGTACTACAGATTACATTGTATATTGTTCTTGTCGGGGTTGTATTTTGCTCTTTTTCTGACAGGATACGTTGCAGGTGCTTGAGGCCACATGGAGCATGTGATTGCTTGCATGGATATTGCAGCTTTTATTTTATTTATTTTCTGGAGATTGTATTTTGGATATTCATTATTGTATATTTATTTTATTTGACCAGATTTATCTCCAACTGATTTTGTACTAAAATGACTATGGATTATTGGTGATCATTCTAGGAACGTTACAAAAGCTGTGTTCGTTTACATTACATTGTGACTTAGAATTTTTCTTAGTATTGTACAGCTTACTTCGTCGTGTCCACTGACGAAGGCTGGACGTGTCCGACTCGTATCCGATTATTCGGGAGCGGGTCATTGAAGTTCAATCTCATCTTTCGTATATTTTTTTTTCTTTTTTAGTGAGAGAACTACTAAGATAGTTTGATATTTATTTTTCCAAAAAAAAGTTTTCAACTTTTGTTTCAATTTCATATGTTGTATACATATTATAAATGTTGGTGCTTTATTTACATGGAGAGAGCTTGCTCTCAACATGCCTTGTAAATTTTAGTCCCACATCGGAAATGCACCATGAGTTATCTCAACATATATACTTGGGTGTGTTGTTGAGAGATGCACATGGGTGATGACCCTAAGGAGGGCCATATGGATGATTTTACAAGGAGGTAAGAATAAGGCTCCAAGGATTAAGCATTAATACTTTTGTCATTCTCTTGGATTAATTCCATTTGGAGCTAACCCCAAAGGGGCTTAGCGACTCGGACTCGGACTCGGACTCGGACTCGGGCTCATGGGCTTATGGGCTCATGAGGCGTAATGTGGCATTTTGTTGGTGCACTTTGCACTTAGCACGTCAGCAGTCATGCGGTCTTTATGCGGCTCACGCGGCTCATGCGATCCATGCGGCTCATGCGGCCCATGCAGTCCATGCGGTCCATGCGGCTCATGCGGTCCATACGGCTCATGCGGTCCATGCGGCCATTAGGCTCATGCGGCCAGGCTGCTGCTGCTGCCGCATGGAGGAATCCGCTGACTGTGCAGATTACAAATCAGTTATACAAAGGCTGAATCAATACGATTAAATCAGATCCTATCTTTGTGGGATTTGAATTAATTAGATCCTATCTTTGTGGGATTTGAATTAATTTCGTGGGATTTGAATTAAATCTCGTTGCTATCTTTTGGGATTTGATTCAATCTTTCCATAACTGAAGAGACGGCTAGGGTTTCCCCCTCTCTATAAATACTCTCTTCTGGCCTCCTTTGTAAGGACTACAAAAATTATAAGTCAGAAAAGGAGAAAGAGAGAGAGAGTTGCTGCCGCCATTGCAAGTCCATCCGAGGAGTCAGAACAGAGGTGACTTCGAGCGTTCCACAAGTTCTTCAAACTTGCTGGTTCCTGGAAGCAGATCGTGTGGGACGAATCTTGCTTTGAGCAACGGTGTTTTGACACCCCAGCAACTGTTCTTTTCTAGTCTTCCTCCAGATTATTGTAACTCGTTTCTGTCCCAATTGCAATACGTTTGCAAGGAAGAACGAGAGATCTTCTCTTCTCTATTACCCTCCTTCAGATTATAATTTGGCTATTTTTTTATTGTACCATCGTAGATCTTGATTTTGATCACTGCAAAGTTTTTGTGTGACATCTCAGATCTCGATTGCATCAGTTTTACATCTTTGATCAAGCCCCGGGACTAACAATCTCAAAGCAAGATCCGTGTAGATGGAAAAAATTATATGCTTCGCTCCTCCAATCGGACTTCTGCAAGTTGGAAAAGTTTGATGGAGAGCACTATCAAGTTTGGAAGAGAAGGTGTACCTAACTCTTCAACTAAAAGACGTTGATCATGTTCTGTTGGAGGAAGAACCCTCTGTTCCAGACACTGGATCTACTACCGCCATCATGCGGCTACCAAACTCCAGGCCAAGTGGAGAAGGAAAAATAGCATCTGCAGGCTTCTCATCCTGAATGCTATGGAGGACTCCCTGGCAGAATCCTACTCGAAGAAGGAACTTGCCAGAGACATATGGGAGTCTGTGGAAAATTTGTATGAAGAAGACAAGAACAGGAGCAAAATGTTTGTGGTTGAAAATATCACAATTCTCTTTGAGGACGAAAAGTCCATGTTGCCAAAGGAAGGAATTTCTGAAGCTGCGTCAGAAATTGGAAACGAAGAGATGCCCTTCCCGACAAGTTTGTCGTCGGAGGATCGTCTTAAAACTTCCTGCTGGATGGAGTACCTTCTATGCAAGGAATGCACAGAAGAAGCTAGACATTAGCTTGGGAATCTACTGCGAGATCCATGTTGAGGACGAGATGCGTTTCCAACAGAAGGTGGACACTCTGTCCAAACAGTTGGCTAAAGCCAATCTTGTGCAGACGAGAGATCCCAAGGGGACGCAGGCGGCTTCTCATCCCAAGAAGAAGGACTTCACTAATCTAAAAGTGAAGGGTCCTTCTTTCAAGCAACAGAACTAAGTCCCACGTGACTTGTTACAATTGTGGCAAGAAAGGCCACTCAAAGTGAATGCAGATCTAAGCCTAAACAATCAGAGAAAGATGTGCCTAATAAGGTTTCATTAGTTCTAACTTTGTTGCTATGATCGCACAGTCACAAATGTGGGGGTTGACTCTGACTGGTGGATAGACACTGGTGCAACTTGCCATTCTATTCTGACAAAATGGTTCGTCACGTACCAGCCGATATCTGAGAAGGTTGTCATGGCGAACCAGGCCCAAGCTGAAGTTCTGGGGATCGGGACCGTGGAACTGAAACTCACTTCTGGGAACACTCTGACGCTTCAAGGTGAAGCATGTTCCGGCGATTGCCAAGAACCTGATCTCGGGAGCCTGCTGTGCACGCAGGCTTGAGGATGGACATCAAGCTGGTCAGATGGTGGTGTCCAAGAAAGGAACATACTTCGGGAAGGCTTATCAAACGAAGGAATGTTTAAAATTCAGCTTGTCAACCAGTTTGATGATATTAATGCAGTTGCATTTTCTGATTATTCTCTTGAGTTGTGGCATAATAGACTAGGACATGTTCATTGTAAAAGAATTAACAAAATGCCTAGTCTAGAACTTATCTCCAAATGTGGGGGTAAGGTAGAGAAGTGTGAAGTGTGTGCTCAGACGAAGATCACAAGGAAACCCTTTCATCGGGTCAATCGAAGCACAGATCTTCTGGAGTTGTGCACTCCGATATCTGTGACTTCAAACATTTCTCCCGAAGGCAGGGATGAAGTATTTCATAACCTTCATCGACGACTTCTCAAAATACGCGTTCGTCTACTTGCTCAGTCTAAAGACGAAGCCTTCGAGAAGTTTCAGAGTTCAGGGCCGAAGCTGAACGGTAGACTGGACAACAACTCAAGAGGTTGAGAAGTGATCGAGTGGGGAGTACAGGTCTCATGAATTCGCATCATTCTGCAAAGAACATGGAATCATGCGAGACATACTCTCCATATTCTCCTCAATCCAACGAAGTACAGAGAGGAAGAACCGAACATTAACAGAAATGATGAATTCTATGCGCTTACTGCATGTCTTCCAAAATGCTACTGGGAGAAGCTGCATTAACGGCCACTTTCATTCTAAATAGAGTCCATATGCAACTTCGGACGTAACTCCTCATGAACTCTGGTTCAAATCAGACCAAACTTGAATGTCATTCGAGTGTGAGGTGTCTGGCGTATGTGAAGCTCCCAGATCTGAAGATTCAGAGCTAGGACAAGGACTACGAAGGCGATCTTCTTGGGGTATGCCGAGAAGAGTGCTAGGATTTTCTTGATATTGAGTCAAATCATATCATCGAATCTCGCGTTGTTGAATACTTTGAAGACAAGTTTGCAAAAGACAAAAACATTGTTCTTTCGGACATTCCGAAAATGATGTAGGTACAAATGAGACTGAAATTTCATATGGCCAGTAGTCCAAGAAGAAGCTGTTGTTGAGAAAAACTCTTGAACCAGAACTCGCAGAGCCGTCAGCTAAGCGAGCGAAAAGACCGAAAGATTTCGGAGATGACTTTGTCACCTATCATGTGAAAGCAGATCGTTTACCTATGATGATGCGATGAAGACCAGAGATGCTATCTTCTGGAAGAGGCAGTGAATGACGAGTTTGACTCTATCACCTCCAATAACACATGGGTGTTGGTAGATCTACCTAAAGAGAAAACCCATCGGATGTAAATGAATCTTCAAGAAGAAGTTGAAGGCAGATGAAACTATTGACAAGTTCAAAGCCAGGCTGGTAGCCAAGGGATTTTCTCAGAAACAGGGGATAGACTACTTTGACACGTACGCTCCAGTAGCTCGGATGACCACCATCAGGATGTTAATCGCTCTAGCAGCTATACATAAGTTGGTAATACATCAGATGGATGTAAAGACCGCATTCCTGAATGGGGAGCTGACCGAAGAGATTTACATGCAACCCAGATGGATTTGTCGTCAAAGGTCTTGAGACAAAAGTATGCAAGTTGTGAAATCATTGTATGGTTTGAAGCAAGCTCCCAAGATGTGGCATGAGAAGTTTGACAAAGTTATTAGGTCAAACGGCTACAGAGTCAGCGAGACGGACAAATGTGTTTACATAAAGTTCGCTGATGGAAGAGGAGTCATCGTTTGTCTGTACGTGGACGACATGCTAATCCTAGGTACGGATATAGGCTGTGTCACAGAGACAAAGAAGTTCCTCTCAACTAAGTTCAGTATGAAGGACTTGGGGGATGCAGATATCTTGGGCATAAAGATCATCCGGACAGACACTGGAGTAGCGCTGTCACAATCTCACTACATTGAGAAGATGCTCACACACGCTATGGGTATAAGGATCTTCCAGGGATCGATACGCCATACATGTGTGATCAGAAGCTGAAGCCAAATTTAAGGAAAAGCGTCAAGCAGCTGGAGTATTCTAGCGTTATCGGAAGTTATGTACGCAACCACTGCCACAAGGCCGACATAGCTTCGCCGTGGGAATACTGAGTCGGTTCACAAGCAACCTAGGGGTTGAGCACTGGAAAGCTGTGAAGCGGGTGATGAGATATCTCAAAAAACTCAGACATATGCACTGCACTACAACGGGTATCCAACAGTAGGGAAGGCTTCAGTGATGCTAGCTGGTGTTCAGAGGGAAAGCGAGAGATCCACAGGTGGATATGTCTTTTCCTTGGGTGGAGCTGCTATATCATGGAAGTCGAAGAAGCAGACTATACTCTCTCGTTCCTCCATGGAATTTGAATTCTATGTACTTGAAACTGCAGCAGATGAAGCAGAATGGCTTCGGGGGCTCATGTATGATCTTCCAGTGGTTGGGCTCAGATACCGACGATACCGATATACTGTGACCAGGCGACTGCGGCTGGCATCAAATCCTCTTCAACGGGAAGAAGAGGACTGTACGGTTGAAGCACAGGGCAGTACACGATCTTATCAAAAGAGGTATAATTGCAGTGATTGATGTTCGGAGTCAGGAGAACCTGACGGATCCGTTCACCAAGGGCCTCAAGCGCCAGTTAGTCGATGACACAGCTTGTAAAATGGACTTGAAGGCATTCTGATAGTGTGTCTTTGTAATCCTACCATAAAGTTTTATGCTATTAGTTCAAAGAGAAATCTACTAGGCATCTAACTTTGGTTCAAAGGAGGATCACTAACTGGGAAACTATCAGGTAACAGTGGGTACTTGTTCTCTGGAATATGGAAGGGATACGGACCCATAACCACTGTTGTCTACTATGTATTTTTTCTGCGAAAAAAAACAGATCCTGTGGAAGGTTGGCTTAAACGCCTTTAGTTCTCAGGTAGAGTGAATGCCTAGTGTGCTTTACAGGAAGCACGGTAGAGTACTACAAGGATGAAACTCATGCTACATGGGTAACTCCACCATGAGGTTCCCAGGTAGGGGTAATGCCTCGGCTTTGCAAGCCAAGTCACAGCGGCGTAGCACCGCAAATAGACAGGTAGCCTAATGCTGTATGACGTGATTAAAGATTGTAGACAACACTACAAAGGGGAGGATGGCCCCATGTTACAGTGGCACGAACCCGATGAGGTCCCAGGTAGGGGTAAAGTCTCGGCATTGTAAGCCATGTCGTTGCGGCGTAACACCGCAAGGAAGCCTTAGGCTTTATGCTGGGTAGTTTGGCACTACAAAGAGGCTTGTGACCTAATGCTACAGTAGTATGACACTACGATGAAGTTCCCAGTAGGGGTAATGCCTCGGCTTCAGGCCATGTCATAGCGGCTAGCACCGCAAGGAAGCGCAAGGCTTCATGCCATATCTTTTATAAAGAACTCACCTATAGTATATGAAAGAGATATCATGCCGTCTCTTGAGGGTAACCTTGTAGACGCCCAAAATTATACACTGAAAACCAGGCTGGCACAGGGCCTTTAATGTCACGACCGCGCCCTAGAGTTAGGGCACGAGAACGTAACAACGCCCAGCCTACGCCGCAGTATCGACGGTAGAACGCTGGCCTAGGTCTCAAATGCATCTAACAGTATAAGACTAAACAGTTTATACTCCCCGAATGGGGGTGACATAGCATCTACATACTCAATCATATCTAAGTAGAGCATGATAAGGATTATAAACATGAAATCCAAAAGAGATACAGGAGATAGAAGTCTAAGTGTCTAAGATACATAACCCAGAAAATACATCTCAAAACTCAAATACAGATACAGTAATCCACAAAGTAAATACAACTCCAGACAAAATGAAATAACTACCTAAACAACCCCTACTGTGTCTCCTCTAGGCTAGCAGGCAATCCCAGGCCATCTATAAAATTTATAACAGGTCCAGTCAGGACTGGAGCGAGCACAATACATCTCAACATTCATAGCAGGTTAAAAAATATATTCATGCAGTAAATAGACAAGTACTGAAGAAGTGCAGTATGTAAACAGAGAGAAAGCTGTAATAGAAATATCTACTATAATAAAGAACTAACATGTGGCTAGTGAGTCAGAGTACAATATAGACATGTAAATGGCATAGGAGATTCTGATAAGACACTGGAAGAGATTCTGATAAGATACTACTTGGGTATTATCACATGTCTACTTCTACTCCCCCGTACCCCCAATCAATACACAAGGATCCAGCCCTTATGTTATATGATCTATGTACAGCCCCCGAAGGTGATAAACCCCGAGGTGATAGACCCCGAAGGTGATACATAGTAGTCCCATAATAGGATAAGGATTCTAGGAGACTCTACGATCATAAGAGTATATGTCGTAAGTGATCAAAGACCAATGAAGCATATGATACGCCATGTAAGTGAAACGCACAGAACATGTAGTACCCGATGCTCCTAAGGATAACATCTCAAGAAGGGATCCATATATAACCAATCCGTGTGACCAACGTGACAGTACAAGTAAAGTAATCTACTGCAGAAAATAATTCTAAGCAATATGAAATGATCAGAGAATATACTACTCGCCTCGATAACCTGAACAGCTGATAAGTATAGGGGGTCCAACTGAAGCCACAGAGTCCTATTTAAAAGCAACACATGTTAAAGGTGTCTGGTTCATAATAGAACGCACAAGTCACAACATGTCCAGAAGGGTAATATAAAGCACTACAATACATTCTACATGAATCTAGGTCAAACTAGGCCAAAGTCAACCCTTGGTCAACTCTGGTCAACTGTACTAGTCAAACTAGGTCATATCCTAACCCAGTAAGTCTTACTAGGCCTAACCAAGACTATCCTAGCAAGCACACATCAATACAAGGCTATACAAGCCAACATACACCAACTCTATATAGCATGCAATTATTCAATACTCAAATAGGCAAGAATTCAAATTGGATATACACTAGGTAATCTATTACTTTAAGCTATATATGCTACACATATATACACATGCATATATGGTATTCAACATTAGGTCTATAATCATGGCATTTCAAATGGTTATATAAACTTATATATACAACACAATGCTAACATATATATAATACATACATAGCTAAGTTAACTATATTCATAAATACTTATTTAAGAGGCTATGTGTGTGTATGTGAATATGGCAAAGGGGCAAGTGAGGGTTAAATGGGTATACATAGTGTATACATATCAAAGAGTGTCAAAGTTAAGTGAACAATGTGTCAAGTGTGATAGTGTCAACAGTGTAAGGGGGACATGAGGTAATATAGGATTTGTGTTAACTAGAACATTACATCTCATTAACTTGTATTTGCATACATTACATCTATTATTATATTACATTCATGCTTGCATTCATTCATCATCATTATTCTCTTGCACCACTATATGCACCATACATTACATACTATGGAACCTACATATTCATTACAAGCCATACTTAGATGCTTACATTAGATAGGATACTACACCTCATACATCATTTATTAACCATTTACTCATGCTTGTATTCTCTATTTAATTACATAATGTATATACATTAACATGGGTTAAAATCAAATAGAACATTATATTACACACAAGGGTGTACAAAATGCATATGCCGAATAGTAACTCCTACTAATAATCAATACTGTACAATCTCAGCATGAATTAAAATTTAGGATTAAAGTATGTTAGATCTATGTGTAGCTTTTCGAAACTTTAAACGGATCGCGTTTTCGTTTCCGAAAACTCCCGGAATCGCGAAAACACCGAAACACATTTGTCTTTCGTACAACTGACACTCAAATAATTCTCCAGAAAGTTACAGAAAGAATTAGGCCTTAATACCTGTTTTGGAAAGCTAACTTCAATACGCTTCTTTTAAAAAAAATGGAAGATTAAACCGAGCTTTGAGCTAGAAGTTATGCATTTCTAAGTTAGGACTGAAATTAAAAACGTGGATAAAAATCATGACGGATTTGGGTAGTTTGAGACAAAAGAACACAAGTATATAACATAATATCAAGAACTCACTCTCTACCACTAATATATATGATACACTATAGAACACATCTCCAATACAAAATATGAGATTAAACATGTAATAATTCATTCATACATAACAACAACACATAGTGTATCCAAATTTGGATTTTTCTACATGGACAAAACCACAACACAAAGGACACTCCTATGACCTTCAAATGGACACAAAATGACACAAATGGAGATACAACCATGGGGTCATTCCTATGGGTTCAAAATAGACCTATATGCATGAGAAAATGAAAAGGAGAAGGATTTATACCCCGGTAGATCGAATCGAAAAAAAGCCTTCCCGGAGCGACACCGACACGTAGAGATTCCAAAAGGACACGAACGAGCTCCGAATCCTCCCAAACTTGGGTAGCTTCCTCCTTGGCTAGAATGGAGAAGAAAAGAAGAAGATTTGGTGGTGAAATAGAATGATTTGGTGGAGAAATGCTAGGGATTGCTCTCTAGGAATTTGGGGAAGAACAAGAGAGAGAGTAGATGAGAATAATGAAATGAACTTGAGCATATCCTCTCCCAAAGTGGCTGGCCATATGGGGCTATTTGTCCTATTATGGTAAGGTCCAAAATGCCCCCACTAACCTATTCTATGAGTATTAGGAAAGGGCTAATTGGTTCTAAAGTCTCTAATCACACTAACCTTATCCATAATAATTAGTCTAACCTCTAACTAAAATTTCTATCATGTGGACTAAAATTAATATCATGTGGGCCATGTCTAACTAGTGTGTGGTCCCACTAGAGTCAACTACCCCGGGTCCCCTTTCAAGTCGGATTGAGTTGAAATTCGAACCCGACTCAAATAACCCCAAAACAATATCATAAATAATAAAATAATATCAAAATAATTCAAAGAGGTCAAATGCAAAAATATCCTTAGGCCAAAAATGATATTAAAATATCATAATCACATGGTTAGGCTCTAGGTCAAACAGTCTCTAGGGTTTCACTAGCAAAACGTCAAACCACAAGTCATTGATTTAAATAATTTTAAAATGATTTAAAATCACCAAAAATTATATCATGAATTATATATTATTATTAAAATAATTATAAACACGAAATTTAAAATTACCCTCATTTGGGAAACTGGGTGCTACAACTCTACCCACTTAGAAAAATTTTGTCCTCGAAATTAAATTGTCCATACTCCTCTAGGTCAAACCCCCACAATGAAAGTCCCAGATTAAAACAATCATGTGATCAAAAGGACGACATACAGGGTCATGGCATACGGTGGTAGTGAAAGTCTCATCTAGGTATACTAGTCATGCTAACCGGAATGGTCATAGGGTATCAAACACACAAGCAATCCAGGTTGCTAAAATAGAAAAGTTACAGAAACAACAAACCATCAAAACTGTAAGGCGTCTACCATCCTATATGAAACTGGTACTTATCAAAACAAAATAAAGACAACTACCAATTATCTGAAAAAGGGTACAGAAAATCAAATTCAAAAATTAAGGAATTGAAAATCACTTGCATTGAAATCCAAATCACATATATATACAGAGAGAGCGTTAGAGAGAAAAAACTAGCATTATGTAATGTTATGTGGTTTGTGTGTGTATGGGTGTATGTGAAATATACATAAAATTGTATAGGAGGATTGGGTTTCAAAACAATAGCTATCCAGTTACACTACTCATGGCATATTGGTTAGACAATCTACAATACGCAACCTATTTACTCTAACAGCATGGCTAACCTATACACTATATATAAAGAGGTAGAGATTTTAGTTATGTATCTATATACGTTATAACATATGCATAACTCTATATATCCTTATAGATTATAATCATAACATAGAGGGGAAGGGTTAGGTTAAATGACAATGTATACTAAGTTAGGGTGTGTGTGTGTGTCCTTGTACAGGGTTATAGCTTAGTATTAAAAGTTAAACCTAGTTTTAGTTCAGCATTTAAAAAAAAATCTGAAAAAGCTAACATTTAACCAGTGTAATATTAACATAATGCAATTTCAAAAATTTAGGAGTTTGAAACATCACAACTAATTCAATGCTCCCAATACATCCTAGCATGACAGAAATGAAACCCTAACATATTACCAATACGTTTATCTACGCATACAGTTCGATATTACATGTTAAATCTGAAATTTAACTAATATGGAAATCAATGTAAAAATGTTAACATGTAACTAGTTTTCAAGATTTTGGAGAAATTTGAACATTAAAACCAACTCAATGTTTATCACAAACTAACATGTAAGAATATGAAACCTAACATTGTATCCTACATACAACAATGTACACAGCTTTAAATATTATATTAAAGAACATAAAACAGCAATTTAAACTAAACATTTGGAATTCAGTATTAAGGGTTAATATGCACACAGTCTCAGATTTTTCAAATTTAACACAAAACTCAACCAATTTTTTTTTTTTTTGAATTTACACCCTATGTATAACATATATGTGCAGTGGTATAAATAAACTATTATCATGAAATTTATATTTAAATTACGGGTTAAGCTAGGAAAAGCAGAAAATCAGAAATATTGGGGTTTTGAAAATTTGGACATCAACAACTATCAATATGTATTCAGATATGTGGAAAATCAAGTGTAGCATGCATACGTGTTAGGCAAAGTGTCCGCTATATATATTCATATATATATATTCTCATGTCCTAATATAAAAAATTAATTCTACGTTAAGACTAACATT
Source organism: Iris pallida (assembly GCA_029216955.1). Classification (NCBI taxonomy): domain Eukaryota; kingdom Viridiplantae; phylum Streptophyta; class Magnoliopsida; order Asparagales; family Iridaceae; genus Iris; species Iris pallida. The sequence goes on along the minus strand of JANAVB010008798.1, from coordinate 8,243,305 downwards.
GATTCCTACCAAGATTGCAAGTAGGTGATTGACGAAATCAAGACAATTTTATTATCATTATTATCATTATTATTTATACAAGAAATAGCAAGAAGAAATAACGATAAAATCTGTTCTGCTTATCTGTTTAAAGAAAGAAACGATTTTGAAATCCAGAGCTAAAATACCAAATTCAAGCTAAAGTCTAGCAAATCATCGATTCATTGTATTATGAAAAACTCATAGCAAGAAATTACACAAGGTTTATAAACCAACTAAACTTACTCCTGAGTTAAATAATAGAAACTAGACAAAGCAACAAATAATAATTCTTTTTTTTTGAATGACTGAACAAAAGTAGAGAAAACATGTTCAAAAATATTTAAGGTGCAATCTGATAATCATATGCGTCTATCCAAAATTATGGTACTCTAAATCCTCGTCATACTAGCAAGCAAGACTACGATAATCACAGAGCCCTTGACTTATGCACATATCTCTAGAATCATGTATTTAACATTTTTGCGATGCCGCTAGCTTGGCTGCGAAAACCTTAAATTCCCACACCCGAGAAATATATCCAGAGTCAGACTATATGTCCTCACCATGCTGGCTAATGTGACTATAGAAGACTAGATTCCATAACATAGATGACCTAGCCCATATAATTTTATCTTGCCAAAAAAAATTAAATTACAACAATGAATTCCCAAAAATCAAATCAAATTTATCAACGAACATCAAAATTCAAAAATGAACAAATCCTTCAAATCATATAACCACAAACTCGGATGCTACAGCTAACATCAAGATTCAAAATTCCACAACCTTCATCAAAATCAATAAATACAAACTCAAATTCAATAATACATCAGAATCAAATTCAACAACAGAAAGTAAATATAAATCAAATCAAGGAAAAAAAAAGAGTTTTCAAATCGGAGTTAAACAAGATTCTCAAGGGTCGTCCCAGGAATCTCTCAAGGGTTCCTAACTGTGATTGAGTACCTTCAAAATATATCCTAATCCTACTGCAGGCTGTAGTGGCACTCAAGTTCGAATACCACTACATAAACTCGACCTGTATGGGCCACCACTAAAAACGTATCACGACCCGCGCCCTAGAGTTAGGGCACGAGAACGTAACAACGCCCAGCCTATGCCGCAGTGTCGGCGGTAGAACGCTGTCCTAGGTCTCAATGCATCTAACAGTATAAGACTAAACAGTTTATACTTCCCGAATGGGGGTGACATAGCAGATACAGACTCAATCACATCTAAGGTAGAGCATGATAAGGATATATAAAACATGAAATCCAAAAGAGATACAGGAGATAAAAGTCTAAGTGTCTAAGATACATAAACCCAGAAATACATCTCAAAACTCAAATACAGATACAGTAATCCACAAAGTAAATACAACTCCAGACAAAATGAAATAACTACCTAAACAACCCCTACTGTGTCTCCTCTAGGCTAGCAGGCAATCCCAGGCCATCTATAAATTTATCAACAGTCCAGTCAGGACTGGAGCGAGCACAATACATCTCAACAGTTCATAGCAGGTTAGAAATATATTCATGCAGTAAAGTAGATACAAGTACTGAAAGAAGTACAGTATGTAAACAGAGAGAAAGCTGTAATAGAAATATCTACTATAAAAAAGAACTAACATGTGGCTAGTGAGTCAGAGTACAATATAGACATGTAAATGGCATAGGAGATTCTGATAAGACACTATGGAAGAGATTCTGATAAGATACTACTTGGGTATTATTCACATGTCTACTTCTACTCCCCCGTACCCCCAATCAATACACAAGGATCCAGCCAGGTTATGTTATATGATGCTATATAACAGCCCCCGAAGGTGATAGACCCCGAAGGTGATAGACCCCGAAGGTGATACATAGTAGTCCCATAAATGGGATAAGGATTCTAGGAAGACTCTACGATCATAAGAGTATATGTCGTAAGTGATCAAAGAACCAATTAAGCATATGATACGTCATGTAAGTGAAACGCACAGAACATGTAGTACCCGATGCTCCCTAAGGATAACATCTCAAGAAGGGATCCAAAAAGTACCAATCCGTGTGACCAACGTGACAGTACAAGTAAAGTAATCTACTGCAGGAAATAATTCTAAGCAGGATATGAAATGATCAGAGAATGTACTCGTCTCGATAACCTGAACAGCTGATAAGTATAGGGGGTCCAACTGAAGCCACAGAGTCCTATTTAAAGTAACACAGGTTACAAGGTGTCTGGCTCATAATTAGAACAGCACAAGTCACAACATATCCAGAAGGGTAATATAAAGTACTACAATGCATTCTACATGAATCTAGGTCAAACTAGGCCAAAGTCAACCCTCGGTCAACTCTGGTCAACTACACTAGTCAAACTAGGTCATGTCATAACCCGTAAGTCTTACTAGGCCTAACCAAGACTATCCTAGCAAGCACACATCAATACAAGGCTATACAAGCCAACATACACCCAACTCTATATAGCATGCAATTATTCAATACTCAAATAGGCAAGAATTCACATTGGATATACACTAGGTAATCTATTACTTTAAGCTATATATGTCTACACATATATAACATGCATATATTGGTATTCAACATTAGGTCTATAATCATGGCATTTCAAATGGTTATATAAACTTATATACAACACAATATGCTAACATATATATATACATACATAGCTAAGTTAACTATATTCATAAATACTTATTTAAGAGGCTATGTGTGTGTATGTGAACATGGCAAAGGGACAAGTGAGGGTTAAATAGCATACATAGTGTATACATATCAAAGAGTGTCAAAGTGTAAGTGTAACACCCTGTTTTCTGAAATTGAGGATTTTTGAAAATTTATTATTTTTTTATTAATGGTGTTTTAGGCATAATATGAATTATGGTGATTTTTAGTGTAATTAAAACCATTTTCTAAGTCATGACTATTGACTTTGTGACTTACTAGCAAAACCTTAGTGTAAATCCTAGTTTCCTTAACCTAGAAGTTGCCATGACCATGTGCGCCTACCCATAGGCTTAGAACATCAAATTAGTGATTTTTGCCAAAAGGGTATTTTGGTAATTTACTAGACTTTATTTGATTATGTGATTTTAATATTATTTTATTCTTGTTAAGTTCCATGATTAGTCACTAACCTATCTTACCCTAATCTAGAGGTTAGCTACTAACCTAGAAGTTAGAAGATGGAAATTTAGTCAAGGGTTAAAGTAATGGAAATATCTTAGAATGCACTTTATGGATATTTTGCTTGAAACCCTCAAAAGTATCCCAACTTTAGCACCAAAGTCTTGCCTTCACCATGAAGGAAAGGGCAAGGACACCCCCCCATGCCATGGCCGGCCAAGGACACCCCCCTAACAGCCACTCCATCCTATATCCCATTGCATCATTCATGAACAAATTTACATGAATTTTAATCCTACAAAATCCCATTTTCTTCAAACACCCACAACTTGATCAATTTTGATCCAAATTCACTCTAGTCTTTTGCATTGGGACCCTACAACATCAAGGGTGCTAAGGGAGGCTAGCAATCCAGAATTTGGAAGCTTTGGACATCACCAAGTTGAAGGAAGCACACCCCCTCTTTATTGATTTTCCTTGGAATTGCACAAATAGGTAAATGCCCTCAAAATTAGTTAAAACTCTTTTTTTTTCTTCATAAATGCATGCAATAGGACTACCATAACTGTGGGTCAAGTTTGGTGGAAATTAGAGTTGGTTTGGTATCCGTATCGGACACGTATCCTAGCCTACAAACCCTTGTTTGGTGAAATGCCACAGAGGATCTGTTTTTGTTGAAATGTAAAACAAATTACACTTTCATATAGCCCTAGACATGTAGGTCACAGACCAACTTGACTGAGCACGTTTTCGTGTCGTATCCGTGTCCAAAATGGACACGAACCCGTTACATGAGCACGCGTGCGCATGCCCTGCTACCACACCCTTCGTGCTCACTGCAGAGCACTAGGACACGTGCAATTTGACTCGGACACGGGGGCAATGTCTGCGAGCATGCCCCTAAAGTTTGGTGTCGCGTCGTGTCATGTCGAGTGAGAAATCTCACTCGTACTGGACACTCGCTATCAGCGCACACGCGCGCGGGGGCTGACTTCGCGCGTATTGTGACTCGCGGACACGATACCTTGGCACCTCATAGTGACACGAGCGTGTAGCCCATCATGTGGCATACACGAGGACACGAGCACGAGGTGTGTCGTGTCTTGTGTCACGAGCACGAGACGTGCAACCGCGTGCACAACGCGGTCGAAACGTGTGTATCAGTCGTGTTTTTCACGACTGATACGGTTTTCGTATCTTGTCCAGGAGTGCGTGGACACGTGTCAGTATGTGGATCGTGTAGCCCTATATGTGGGCTACACGTGTGCATGACACGAGACGTGTCGTGTCTCGTGGTGTGTCCACGAGCGTGAGGAACGCGTGCACGATGCTGTGTACGCGTGTGTATGTATCAGTTTTACCCAGTGGGTTTTTTGTGAGTTTGGCACTTCAAACCGTGTCGTGGTGTCGTATCAGGCACCTAGGACACTAGGGTACACTGTGGGACTCAGTTACCAACCAATGGATTCGAGCATTAGATCGGTTTTTCGTGTGAAATCGAGTTTACCTGTTTCTGTGCATAGTCCACTATTTTCCAGAATTTGGGTTATTCCCAGTTTTGCAAAAGTGAATTTCAAATCTAATTTAATATGATTGATACATGTATTAGTGTGTTTTTAGTATATGAATACGTATATATGTATGTGTGTGTAGGTGAGGTTTGAGGATGTATAGTTGTGTATATATGTAGTTGTGTATATATATACATATATATGTATATATGTAACTGTGTGTGGTGGTGTTTAGGGACCATTCCTGTTCCAGGAAAACTGGAACCCCCTCCCCTTCTTCCTGTTCTCTCTCTCGCTCACTTCCTTTCTATATATATAAATCACATATAGTTTTATATATATATATATATATATATATATATATATATATCTAATATATATATATATATTATATATATAACATAATATATATATATATGCTATATTGATATATTATATATATATATATATCAATATATGCTATATTGATCTATATATATATATCTATTATTATATATATTATATTATATATATATTATATATATATATATATATATATATATATATATATTATATTGATATATATTGTATTAGATATACATAGTGTTATATATATATATATATGTGGGTGATTGTATTGTATATAGTTATGCCTATATTGATATATATATAGGTAGTAGATACACTGGGTATATCTATATATATGGTTAATATATAAAACTTACTAAGTATAGGTTATATGGAAACCTATGACAATAGCCTATGGCCAAGATACTAGCCTATGGCTTTGGGCTAACCTAATGACCTAAAACAACTACTAGTTGGCCCTTGTTGACTAAGGTTGACCAAAGTCATCCTTAGGTCAAATTTGACCTAGTTAACCTAGAATTGACTAGGAATGACCTAAAAACTAGTTTAACTAGTTTGACTAAAACCCTAACTAGTTTACTAGTGTTGACCTAACTTTGACTATTTGACTTTAGAGTTGACCAGAGTTGACCAAGAGTTGACTTTTGACCAGATTGACCTAGAATCATGTAGTATGCATAGTAGACTTCATTTTTACTATTTAGAATACATTGTGACTTGTGTTGCTCTGATCAGGAGCCAGACACCTCTCCTCAGACAGCATTCTTCTCTACAGACATTCATACAGCAGGCGAGTACATTCTCTGACCGTTTCATACTTGTTCAGGCTTTACTTCTCGCTCTAGATTACTTTACTTGATGCTGTCACATTGGTAACACGGATTGGTACTATATGGATCTTTACATGAGATGTTATCCCTCTCGGGAGCATCGGGTACTTCATGTTACGTGTGTTTTACTATCATCATGTACTCCTATGCTTCTATCATTCATGTGTACTCATGTGATCATGTACACTCATGATTCACTGAGCCCTCATGTAAATTCACGTATACTCATTTATGGCCTCATGTGAAGTAATCATGTATAATAACATAACTTGTCTATATCCTTGTGTATTGATTGGGGAAACAGGAGTAGAAGTAGACATGTGAATAATTCCAAAGTAGTGTAATCATGTGCAAACTCAGTAGTGTAATCATGTATAAATTCTAGCCATTCACATGCCTATCTTGTACTCTACATCACTAGACACTTACAGTTCTCTATATACAGTAGATATTTCATTACAACTATCTCTTTTACAGCGTATATTTCCTTTCAGCATTTCCTGTATCTTACTCTATTGCCTGTATCGTATTTCCTAACCTGATATGAACTGTGTGAGATGTATTGTGCTCGTTCCTGTCCTGACTGGACCTGTTGAAAATTTACAGAGGATGAGGACGAGGCATGGGTGACTACATATTATGGAGCAGGACTAGATGACACTTGTGTTGAGGACCCTCAGGATCCACCTGCAGCTGAGGATGTTGCTCCAGTAGTCTAGACCAGTTAGCTAGACAGTCTTTTCTACATTATATTTTGTCTCACATTCTGAGTTGTATTTTGAGATGTGGAGATGTATAGACTCTTAGACTTATTGTATTATGAGTTGTCATTCTGGATGTTATGTATCCTAGACACTTAGACTTATTTCATCTATGCTACTGTTCTTTTGAGTTACTATCTATCTATCTATCTGTCTTTCATCTTCTACCTTAGATGTGATTGAGACTGTATGTTATGATGTTACCTCCATTCGGAGAGTATAAACTGTACAGGTACCTTTATATTGTTAGATGATTGACCTAGGACAGCGTTCTACCGCCGACACTGCGGCGTAGGCTGGACGTACCCACGTCTCGTGCCCTTACTCTAGGGTGCGGGTCGTGACACGTTTTTAGTGGTGGCCCATGCAGGTCGTTTATGTGGTGGTATTCGAACTAGAGTATCGCCACAGCCTGCAGTAGGAAATAGGATGTAGTTTTGAGGTACTCAATCACATTAGAAAAACGCTTATCTAAATCCATGCTATCTAAATTCTTGCTGATATTGTCTTTCTTTTGAAATAAACTGTCTCCTTTGACTATATCGTTTCTTCTCCGTATTGATTTTCTTGTTGATCTATCTTCAGGATGGTGGAGACACGATCGCAGCGTCTCGGTCCAGGTGACACCGCTGAGAGGTCTGCCACCTCTCGTCCAGCTCACCAGGACCCGGGGACCACAGCTCCCCTTACTCCAGCTCATGTGGGAGCTTCTGCCATATTTGGGGGTGCACCTCTACTTATTCGGGGGACCATCCCAGCTACCCCAGACATGCCTCCCCCACAGTTTTGTCAGCCACAGTTTCAGCAGCACCAGCAGCACCAGCAGCAGTTCCAGCCGCCGATGCCATCTGGATTAGTGGATGCTGCACAGATGTTTTCATACTTCCAGTATTTCTTAGAGATGCAGCAGGCCCAGCAGCAGCGTCAGATAGCAGAGTTTACCAGGGGCATAGATGAGGCCCATCAGCTGGCTAGAGCGACGGTGGAGAGGTTGGCTGTCCAGCCACATGGAGGATTGGGACAGCCGCGACAGCAGAGGATTCCGGGCATTCAGGACTTCAAGAAGATGAATCCCAGGGACTTCTTGGGGACAGAGGGGATTCTTTATGCTGATGACTGGATTGAGCACATTGAGGAGATCTTCCGACTGGCGGAGATACCAGCCGGACTCCAGATAGAGGCAGCAGCCAGCCAGATGCAGGATCTTGCCCGTACCTGGTATCAGACGGACCCGAGAGTAGGCACTCCAGGGCAGACATGGATAGCTTTCAAGGAGCTCTTCAAGGGGAAGTTTTTCCCGGATCAGGCAGTCGGTGCTTTGGAGACCTAGTTCGAGAACCTGGTTCAGGGGAACCAGACTGTAGAAGTATTCTTGAGTTTTGCCGATTGACATTCGTGGAGGGCCTTAGCGAGATAGCGAAGGCGAGGAGGTTCAGGAAGGGCTTGGTCAAGGAGGTCAAGTCCTTGACCAAGAGTGACAGGAACGCCACTTTTGAGGAGATCCTATCAGGAGCGATGGCGGCTGAGGATGATCTTGAGCTGAAGCTCAAGAGGGGCCGTGACACCCAGGGAGCTGGCAGCAGTGGAGGACAGGCCAAGAGGCCTTATTTTCAGCACCAGCAGCAGAGGCCATTCCAGCAGCAGAGGCCGTTCCAGCAGGTGCAGCAGCAGCCGAGGCACCAACAGCAGGCACCCAGGCAGTAGGTCGTCAGTTGCACTTTCTGCAAGAAGCAGGGTCATGGATGGAATGACTGCAGAAAGAGGCTTGGCAGGTGTCTATTATGTGGTTCCGGAGACCACCAGCTGAGAGAGTGTCCCATGTCTTCAGGACGACCAGTTCAGGGAGGCGGAGCCAAGCCTCCGGCAGGACAGCAGAAGGGACCTTTGTCGACTCAGCAGCAGAGGTTCACCCAGCACCAACATCAGGCCATAGGTGGACAGCAGGGGCGAGCCTACGCCATGGCAGTAGAGGATGCTGAGGTTACTGGAGAGCTGATAGCAGGTTCTATTCTTCTCGACTCTATTCCAGCTTATGCATTGTTCGATTCTGGGGCTTCCCATAGCTTGGTATCAGTATCTTTTGCGATTCGACATCATATTATATCTGAATCGTTGCCTAGGACTTGCAAGATCACGACCGGGGGTGGCATTATCCTCGTTCGTGATATTTGCAAGGGACGGAGAGTAGTTTTGGGAGGCCGAGAGTTGGATGTGTGTTTGCTCGTAATGCCACTACCGAACTACGATATTGTACTCGGTATGGATTGGTTGAGCATGCACCATGTCAGCATAGATTGCCGTGGGGGTAGAGTTCTGTTCAGAGCGCCAGGAGAGCCAGAGTTTGTATATTCCCGACGGCAGGCAGAGCAGACTTGCGGAGTTTTCTGTGGAGCTTCAGTCGAGGAGCAGCCAGCTCCACATCCATTGATTGCTTAGTTCATAGACGTATTTCCAGAGGAATTGCCTGGGCTTCCACCAGACAGAGACGTTGAGTTCTCGATAGACTTGGTTCCAGGTGCGGAACCCATTTCTCAGCACGTCTATCGGGTAACAACACGAACTGGTGGAATTGAAGAAACAGGTGGATGAGTTGCAGGACAAAGCTTCATCCGCTCTAGTTCTTCACCTTGGGGTATACCGGTACTCTTTGTACCGAAGAAGGATGGGTCGGTACGTATGTGTATCGACTACAGGGCACTCAACAGTCTGACGATCAAGAACAGATATCCACTGCCGCGGATCGACGATCTCTTCGATCAGTTGAGCGGAGCTCGAGTATTCTCGAAGATTGATCTGAGGTCAGGCTACCATCAGGTAAAGGTGAAGAGGGAGGATATCCCGAAGACGGCGTTCAGGACGCGGTACGGCCAGTTCGAGTTTATGGTGATGCCGTTTGGGTTGACTAATGCTCCGACGGTGTTCATAACTTGATGAACAAGGTGTTCCACCAGTACTTAGATAAGTTCGTGGTGGTGTTCATCGACGACATCCTGGTGTACTCGAAGATAGAGGAGGAGCATGAGGAGCACTTGAGAGTGGTCCTGGAGACTCTCAGGCAGGAGCAGCTTTACGGCAAGCTCTCGAAGTACGAGTTCTTCCTAGACAGAGTTGACTTCCTGGGTCATGTAGTGACTGGAGATGGGATCTCAGTCGACCCAAGAAGATATCAGCAGTTGAGGCTTGGGCAGCGCCGACGTCAGTGGCAGAGATCAGGAGCTTCCTGGGATTGGCAGGCTACTACAGGAGGTTCGTCCGGATTTCTTCCGGGTTGCAGAGCCGTTGTCTAGGCTGACCCGGAAGGACATAATTTTGTCTGGTCAGAGGAGTGTCAGGCCGCTTTCGATGAGTTGAAGAAGCGGTTGACGACAGCCCCGATTCTGACATTGCCATCAGGATCAGGCGGGTTCACTATCTACAGTGACGCCTCGGGAAAGGGTTTGGGTTGTGTCTTGCAGCAGCATGGGAAGGTGATTGCCTATGCTTCCAGGCAGTTACGGCCCCATGAGAAGAACTACCCTACCCATGATTTAGAGTTGGCGGCAGTTATCTTTGCTCTGAAGCTGTGGAAACACTATTTGTATAGAGCGCATGAGATATTTACAGACCACAAGAGCTTGAAATACGTGTTTACGTAGAAGGAGCTGAACATGAGACAGCACAGATGGCTGGAGCTGATGAAGGACTTTGATATTCTACTGCAGTATCACCCAGGGAAGGCCAACGTAGTTGCAGATGCTTTGAGCAGATATCCGACAGCTATGTGCTTGACGATGGATCGTCACTTGTTAGCGGACTTGGAGAGCCTTGGGATCGAGGTGATTGTGCCGGGAGTGCAGATGCAGATGTGGGGCCTCCAGATTCAGTCGGACTTGATTGATAGGATCAAGTCGGCTCAGTTCGATGACGTTTCTCTACGATGCATCAGGGAGCAGGTCAGACAGGGATTTGCGGACGATGAGTTCACTCTGGCAGAAGATGGTGCATTGAGGCACGGTTCCAGACTGTGTGTGCCCAGTGGAGACTTTCGGGAGCAGGTTATGCAGGAGGCCCACCGTTTCAGTACTCGATACATCCGGGAGCCAACAAGATGTATAGGGATCTGAGAGAGCATGTATGGTGGAGTGGGATGAAGCGCGAGGTAGCACACTTCGTAGCCAGGTGTTTGATCTGCCAGCAGGTCAAGGCAGAGAGGCAGAGGCCAGGAGGACTGTTGCAGCCATTGTCCATTCCGGAGTGAAGTGGGACATATTACGATGGACTTTGTTTCAGGATTGCCGCGTACTCCAGGAGGGAAGGATGCGATTTGGGTCATTGTCGACAGGTTGACCAAATCGGCCCACTTCTTGCCATTCAAATGGGTTTGTCTACCGAGAAGCTATCAGAGATGTATATGAGGCAGATAGTCAGACTTCATGGGATTCCAGTGAGCATTGTATCGGACCGGGACAGTCGTTTTACTTCACATTTCTGGAGGAGCTTGCATATTAGCTTGGGCACTCAGCTCAAGTTTAGTACTGCATACCACCCGCAGACAGACGGACAGTCAGAGCGGACCATTCAGACGCTGGAGGACATGTGCGGACTTATGTCTTGGACTTTGGAGGATCTTGGGAGAGTCACCTGCACTTAGTAGAGTTTGCATACAAACAACTTTCAGGCCAGCATTGAGATGTCCCCTTTCGAGGCACTGTACGGACGTAGATGTCGTACACCCTTGTCTTAGATGTGTGGGAAGCGAGTTTTATTGGGGCCTGAGATGGTTGTAGATGCAGCAGAGAAGGTGAAGCTTATCAGAGATCGGCTTCGCGTGGCGCAGGACAGACATCGGCACTGGGCCGATAGCCACCGCAGACCTTTGGAGTTTGTGGTACAGTTTAGAGATAGGATTAGAATTAGGTTGTCTTGTTTGTGTTTTGTTAATCATGTTTGTTTATCATAATTAAATTGAGACCTTGTTTGTGATTAGGTCGGAGACCAGGTATTCTTGAGGATATCTCCGACACGTGGCACGATACGTTTTGGAGGTGGGAAGCTTAGCCCGCGTTTCATCGGCCCTTTCGTTATCAGTGGGAGAGTCGGTGACGTGTCTTACAGGCTAGACTTACCACCAGTATTGGTTGGAGTCCACAACGTATTTTACGTGTCACAGTTGAGATGGTACGTGGCAGATCCTAGCCATGTACTTGATCATTCCGAGATCGAGGTGGGTCCTACTCTTCATTATCCAGAGCAGCCTGTTGAGATTCTGGATCGACGGGAGAAGGCATTGAGGAACCAGACGATACCTTTGGTCGTGTCGCATGGAGGCATCATTCTCCAGGAGAGTCCACCTGGGAACGGGAGGATGAGATGCGCGAGCGATACCCTTATCTATTTGTACCTTGAGGTATGATTTCTATCCTTCGCATCAGTTTCAGTTTTGTCTTTAAATTTCGAGGACGAAATTATGTTAGGAGGGTAGACTTGTAACACCATTTTCTGAAATTGGGGATTTTTGAAAATTTATTATTTTTTATTAATGGTGTTTTAGGCATAATATGAATTATGGTGATTTTGTGTAATTAAAACCATTTTCTTAGTCATGACTATTGACTTTGTGACTTACTAGCAAAACCTTAGTGTAAACCCTAGTTTTTCTTAACCTAGAAGTTGTCATGACCATGTGAGCCTAGCCATAGGCTTAGAACATCAAATTAGTGATTTTTGCCAAAAGGGTATTTTGGTAATTTACTAGACTTTATTTGAGATTATGTGATTTTAATATTATTTAATTCTTGTTAAGTACCATGATTAGTCACTAACCTATCTTACCCTAATCTAGAGGTTAGCTACTAACCTAGAAGTTAGAAGATGGAAATTTAGTCAAGGGTTAAAGTAATGGAAATATCTTAGAATGCACTTTATGGATATTTTGCTTGAAACCCTCAAAAGTATCCCAACTTTAGCACCAAAGTCTTGCCTTCACCATGAAGGAAAGGGCAAGGACACCCCCCATGCCATGGCCGGCCAAGGACACCCCCCTAGCAGCCACTCCATCCTATATAATTCCATTGCATCATTCATGAACAAATTTACATGAATTTTAATCCTACAAAATCCCATTTTCTTCAAACACCCACAACTTGATCAATTTTGATCCAAATTCACTCTAATCTTTTGCAAAACATCAAGGGTGCTAAGGGAGGCTAGCAATCCAGAATTTGGAAGCTTTGGACATCACCAAGTTGAAGGAAGCACACTCCCTCTTTATTGATTTTCCTTGGAATTGCACAAATAGGTAAATGCCCTCAAACTTAGTTAAAACTCTGTTTTTTCTTCATAAATGCATGCATATAGGACTACCATAATTGTGGGTCAAGTTTGGTGGAAATTAGAGTTGGTTTGGTGTCCGTATCGGACACGTATCCCACTACCAAAATAAGTCATATTACCGACGAAATTAGCGACGTTTTAAGAAAACGTCGCAGGGAAAAAACAATTTAGCAACGTTTTTTTATTACGTCACAAAACGTCGTTATTAGCGATGGACAGCAACGTTCTGCGACGTATTTAAACTACGTTTGCGTTTTAAACAGATAACGTCGCGTATAAGTCGGTAAACGTCGCTAATATTAGTGATATTAGCGACGTTTACCGACGTATATGTTAATTCATCGCTAATATCACTTATACTAGCGACGTTTACCGACGTTTTTGTGTGACGTCGCTAACTTGTAAATATAGGTCAGGTTCAATTTTTATTCCTCCCATTATTTTCCTCCCAATTATTTTCCTTCCCCCCCGACCCCGAGCCGGCTTCCCCCACCCCCTCGGCCCCCGACCCCCCCGACCTTCGGTGACCGCCGCTCTCCTCCTCCGGAGACCGTCGACCCCCTCCTCCCCCTCCACCGCCGCTCCCCCTCGCCGTCGCCAGAGCCAGCTCCAGTTCGCCAGAGCCAGCTCCAGCCACCTCCACCGTCGCTCCCCCTCGCCGTTCGCCAGAGCCAGCTCCAGCCACCTCGACCGCCGCTCCCCCTCGCGTCGCTCCCCCCTCGTCGTCACGGTCAGGTAAACCCTAACTCTAACCGGCTCGACACCTCAACACGAGCCTGTGCACGTTTCTTGTTTGGACACCTCGTGTCTAGTTTGCTAGACACGAGACACCCCCCTGACATATGTATAAACCTTGTGCACACATTAATTGATATGAATTTGGGTTTTTGATTCGAATTGAGGGTTCTTCACATATTTTCTGAAACTGTCCAGTTTGAGCATTTTCTAAAATCTTTTAAGTAAATTAAATTGTTAAATAATGTAGATTCATGATGTTTAAGATGTATACAATATCTGAGATGTTAGTTTACATGGCCGAGGTTCATGGAATGCAAGTTTGGGTTGTATTTATTCAAATTGGGTTCGAAAAAGGGATTTTCTGATACATGTATTGTTCTTTGTGTTTTCAAGAGTAAAATTGATAATTAAGATGCTAATTCATATAATGTAATTATTTACTGTAGGACATTGAAACTGAGTAACTGCCCTCTATATTGTTCAGTCCCCTTTCTTAGTTGTTCAGTCGACTTCTAGGTAGGTAAAGGCCACTTCTTAGATGTATCATTTGATAGAAGGGAGAGGGGGCATAAGTGTTCAGTCCTTGTTCAACTTATGAACATGTATCAGTTCCAAAGTTACTAGTATCAGCCATAGTCAACCATAGTATCTTTTAGATTAGGATTTGGGTGTTAGTATAGAAAGGTAGAGCACTGTAATAGATGAGAGAGGGCCATGTGTATCTGTATCGGACTATCGCTATCGGTATCGAACTATCGCTATCGGTATCGGACTATCGCTATCGGTATCGAACTATCGGTATCGATCGAACTATCGGTATCGGACTATCGCTATCGGTATCGGACTATCGCTATCAGTATCGACCGTATATCTTAGTATCGGGCGTAGCGGATTAGTATCGATCAGTATATAGGTTTGTGTTAAGATCAAGGTTCAAAGTATCGGTATCGGAATAGTAGGCCGAATAGGAGGCCGAGATAGTCGAATGAGAAGAAGGGAAGAAGGGAGGAGCAGATGGGTCCAAAGCCATGGTGGAGGAGGAGAAGTAACATGAGAGCAGTTTCTGCCGTAACATCTCCTGGCCCTGCTCTCATGTTACTTCTCCTCCTCCACCATGGCTCTGGACCCATCTGCTCCTTCCTTCTTCCCTTCTTCTCATTCGACTATCTCAGCCTCCTATTCGGCCTACTATTCCGATATACGTTTGATACGGTCTACCTAACCTATATACTGATACTAATTTGATACTCTCTGATATTAAGTACATCCGGCTTACTAGCTAGCGGATCCACCAGTTACATGATTATACTAATTATGTTTAGTTTGTCTTACGATACAGATTTTCACATCCAATGTAATCCAGTTGACCAATGTAACCCAAGATGTTGTCTTATTGATCTAGTTTAGCCTTGTTTTACTAGATTGTTGATCGAGTTGACCAATAGTTGACTTTGACCTTGATTGGCCTAGAAATCATATAGAATTGCATGTAGACTTCTTTTATTTATATTGACTTCCATGATATGACAGCTCCTCAAAAAAAGAATCCTCTACTAGACATCGCACTCTCCTTTTCAGAACATCAACTAGTATTACTACCTTGATGTATATATAAAGTATGCATGTATAATAGTAGGTAATGATATACAAAACTGAAAAGATAAATGCAATGCATGAATGAATGGATGAAAAGATAAATACAATCCATCGGAAAAGCTTTGACACTTGCATATCATTCACTACCTTGATGTATCTATCTTACAGAATTATGGAGCTGAATTACTATCTGCGGAATCGTACTTGGATGTACAACCGTCATCCTGATGACATGTGCGGTGTGCGGGATGAATTCATAGAGGGTGTACACCAGTTCCTGCAGTTTGCCAAGGCGTTCCCTCAGTACATGGACGGTACCAAAATTAAGTGTCCGTGTGTGAGATGTCGCAACTTGAAATATCATCCAGAAGTGGATGTCACGTATCATTTGTACTCGAAGGGTTTCACGCCGAATTACTATCAGTGGAGCGAGCACGGAGAACTTGTGTCTTTAGCATCGGAGTACGAGCCTTATGTGGATGTCCACAACAACGCTCCTTACGACGATGGGTTGGTGAACATGGTTTTTGACGCGGCCGGGCCTAGTTTCGATCCGGATGATCATGATGCACCTGAGGAGGCACCGAACCCCGATGCTGCACAGTTCATGGAGTTGCTGGAGAATGCAAGGACTCCATTATATCCTGGTTGTGAGGATCATTCACCGTTGGAGGTGGTTACAAGATTGTTGAGCATCAAGTCCGATTTTAACATGTCGCAAGATTGCTACAACCGTATTATGGAGTTGCTTATAGAAATATTGCCTGAGGGTACGAAGTTGCCTAAAGACTTCTACCGGTCTAAGAGGATGGTTAGATCGCTCTGGATGGGATATGAAAAAATCGATGCCTGTCGCAACGGTGTATGTTGTACTACAAAGACGACAAGGATGAAGACGCCTGCAGATTTTGTGGTGTCGATCGCTACAAGGCCTGTGGTAGAGGAAAGTCTGTCGGTGCCAGGAAGCCTACCTCTTCGATGCACTACTTGCCGTTGACGCCGCATTTGCAGCGGTTGTTTATGGTGAAGGAAACTGCAAAAAACATGAGTTGGCATAGCGGGAACATACCGAAGGAGTGTTGGATCACCCATCTGATGGAGAAGCATGGAAGCACTTTGATCGAGAGTATCCAGATTTTGCTTCTGATCCGCGTAATGTTAGATTGGGTCTCTGCTCTGACGGTTTTACCCCATTCACTTTCGGATCCCAGTATTCGTGTTGGCCTGTGATCGTCACCCCGTACAATCTACCGCCTTGGATGTGCATGAAGACTCCATATATGTTCCTCACCATTATTCCCAGGTCCGAACAATCCGAAAAGGAACATCGATGTTTATTTACAGCCATTGATTGATGAGTTGAATCAGCTGTGGGAAGTAGGTTCCAACACGTACGATGTATCTAGAAAACAAAATTTCTAGATGCGGGCAGCACTTATGTGGACCATCAACGACTTTCCGGCCTATGGAATGTTATCTGGATGGAGCACGCATGGTCGTCTTTCATGTCCGTGTTGCATGGACGACACTAAGGCTTTCCGTTTGAAACACGGAGGCAAACCGTGCTTCTTCGATTGTCATCGACAATTCCTGCCGAAGGATCATCCGTACCGGAGGAACAGGAATGCTTTTCGTGCTGGCGTTGTGGAGAAGGGTGATCCACCGACAAGGTGGTACGGAGCCACGATATGGAGGAGGTTAGAGATTTACCAAGTGCTATTGAGCAGCCTGCTACGGGCTACAAGTGTGACGGATTTGGTCGCACTCATAACTGGACGAAGAGGAGTATATTCTGGGATCTGCCATACTGGAGCACCAATCTGATTAGACATAACCTTGATGTCATGCATATCGAGAAGAATGTGTTTGACAACATAATTAATACTGTAATGGACGTAAAGGGGAAGACGAAAGACAATCCTAAGGCTAGATTGGACTTGAAAGAAATATGTAGACGTCCTGCATTGCATTTGATAGAGGACGGGAATGGGAAGTTGAAGCAGCCTAAGGCAATTTTCTCACTGGAGAAGGAGGATAAAGTGAGGCTTTGTAGGTGGATTCAAGGTCTGAAATTTCCAGATGGGTATGTTTCAAACTTGAGAAGATGCATCGACCTCAAGGAGAACAAACTGACAGGTATGAAGAGCCATGATTGTCACGTATTCATGGAGCGGTTAATTCCGATTGCATTTCGGGAATTCTTACCGCAGGCAGTTTGGGATCCATTGACGGAGCTTAGCATATTCTTCAGGGACCTTTGTTCTAAGAAATTGCTCGTTAATCGTCTAGAAAAGCAAGAGAAGGACATTGCGGTAACACTGTGCAAGCTAGAGAGGGTGTTTCCTCCTGGATTCTTCGACTCTATGGAGCATTTGCCGATTCATCTTTCCTACGAGGCACGTGTTGGTGGACCCGTCGAATATCGATGGATGTACCCGTTCGAGCGACATTTGAATCACCTAAAAAGAAAGGTAAAAATAAGGCTCGGGTCGAGGGTTCTATTTGTGAAGCCTATATTCTCGAGGAGATTACAAATTTCTGCTCCTCCTATTTCAAACCTCATGTTGCTACGAATAGAACGAGGGCTCCGAGAAACGACGACGGATATCAAGAATTTAATGATGGAATACTGAAAGTATTCAATGCGTCCGGAAAGCCTTCGGGAAAATGAAGAAGAGATATTTGAATGACGAAGAGCTAAGGGCTGCTCAGTTGTATGTATTACTCAATTGCGACGAGGATGAAGTGGAGAAGCTAGAGGGGTAAGTAAGGAATGATGAGTTTACGTCATCTCAATGTAATAGTATAAGCTAATATTATTGTACTAATCGTTCTAATGCTTCGTTGTTTTCCAGCACATATAATGATGAGTTGAGGCTGGTTAGACCCTACCTAACAGACGAAGCATTAGAACAAGAAATGAGACGTCATTTTCCTTCTTGGTTGAGCGAATATGTAAGCAGCTCGGTAATATTTACTGGCCTCTTCTAATGCAACTGCGCAATAAATAACTTATTATCTCTTCTTTGATATTCAGGTCGATCGTCTAATTTCACCCGAGATTGAATTAATTAGAACTCTTGCCAAGGGACCAATTACTTTTGTTAAAACATGGCCAAGTTATTGTGTCAATGGCTTTCGGTTCAAGTCGACAAATGCTCCGATCAGAGACAGCTTCCTGGATCTTGATTCCACGAAGAACAGTTGTTTGTGTATCAAGTCTTCGAACTACAAAGACGTCGATCCAGGAAATGATTTCTTTGGCATCTTGCGAGAGATTGTGGAGTTGTCATATAATTATGGCAGAGAACCTGCAAAGATCGTGTTGTTCAAGTGTGAATGGTTCGATCCGATTGAAAATCAAGGCTGGAAAATTGACAAGCATGGTCTTGTGGATATAAACTACAAGCGTAGATATCAAGGCTACGAACCGTTTGTCCTAGCAACTCAGGCTCAGCTCGTGTACTTCACAGCTTATCCGAGACGGGGAGCAACGAAGTCTGACTGGTGGGCAGTATGCAAGACTAAAGCTAGAGATACTTTTGATGTTGATGAAAAAGCTTACCAGGAGGACGAGCTACCTCCTGTAACCAATATTGTCGATGTGGACTCCACGGAAGTTACGCATTACACGACACATAATGTAGAAGATGTAGAATTATCCGAAGAGGAAGACGAAGCCGACGAAGGTGAAGACGAAAGTGAAGATGAGGAGGAAGAGGAAGATGAGGTCGAGGAAGACGAACAAGATGATTATTCTGAAGATGATTGAGAGAGATATACTTATCTGAACTTAGATGTTTCTTCTAGAATATATTATCTGGACTTAGATGTTTATTGTAGAATGTATCATCATATGTTACCTTGGTTATTATCTTTGTTGTACTATCATATTTCTGTCTCTATTATTGTTGTACTTTCATATTTCTAGTCTCTATTATTTGTTGTACTTTCATATTTCTAGTCTCTATTATTTCTTGTACTATCATATACTGTTATCAGGTATGGCAGGTCGTCGCGGAGCGTTACGAGGGACACGACGAGGACATGATCCTCCAGTACTTCCTACAGGTACTGCTAGAGGACGGAGTTTTCCTTCGTACCTCCTACTGGTACCGGCTCTGGATCTTCGTCGCGATTACTCCTCCATATCGGACAGTAGCTGGGCCTGCTGGGACGACATCACGTGGCATATCTCCTGGGACGAGTAGTTCTAGGCCTGTTGAGAGTGCTCGCCCGTCTAGCGTTCCTGATGCTGATACGACGATGGAGACGGATGAGCAGATGGCGGAGGCCACGCCGACGGCCGAGAGGATGCGCCGACGGCCGACCAGCATCATGAGATGATGCGTGCGCACCTCCGGAGGAGGGGACGGAGATCTGGGCCGACGGTACAAAGTAGGTATTTTGGTTTATGATTTTTTTTTCTGTTTTTATCATAAATTAACTTTTTTCATGAATATTATATGTCTGTAGATATCGTCCTCCAGGGTACAGAGACGCCTAGGCGATATGTTGAGCATAATTGGTCCCTGGATTAACTACTCTGATCTCCGACGAAAGGAAGAACTACCTGGTTTACGCGCTTCAAGGTTAAATAGATTTATTTTTAACATGAATCATTTAATTTATGCATATTATATATAACTGATAAATATTTGGTTTCGTACTGTCTAGGATATGTTTTACTATCCACCGCACCGGCCGAGCTGATCGAGGGAATGTTTCCTTCCGTCGCTGCTAAGCTGATCCGCGACTCTATTAATGATCAGAAGGAACATGATCGTGCCGGAAAGCCGATCAAAGGTTGGATCACCCCTGATCATGGAATGCGATGAAGGCTCGATTCAACGAGCCAAGTACAAGGAGAAGTCGAGAAGGCTAAGGCGGCTAGGCAACAGCCTCGAAGTGGTGCGGTGGGTCGATTCCGATGACGGAACATTTCCGTCGTCTGGTATGTCTTTCTCTTTTAGAAATATTATTTTAATGCAAATCCGATAAATTATTACTAAGATAATATATTTAATTACAGGTAAGGAAGGTCGGTAACGCCGACATGGTGACCGTCTTCCTGGCCATCCATCGGAAGGGCGGAGTCCTTATTGACGAGAGGCCGAGCAGACCTATGTAAGTATTACAATACTTTATCTTAATTTAATACTTCGTGTCAATTTAATATAACTTAGTAAATATGATGCAAATAAATATCATGAAGTTAGTAAAAATAAGTACATTAATTAGAAATTAGAAATCATAGAGTACTATCCATACTTTCTAGGCCGAGTATAAGAGGCTGCGGGAACGGCGACTGCTAGTCACCTGATGCAGGAGTGGCCGGTACTTCCTCGCAGCCCACTCAAGCTCCGTCGAGGACGAGCTGTGGATGACCGCCGCTGGTGGCCTCCATAGGGGTACGTACTACGGTACGGGATCCTATGGCGCCCTAGTTGCGACCCAGTCCTCTAGGACATCTCCTGCTAGTGTGCTGGTCCACAGCCGTCCCAGGAGTCTGCCCGAGTGCACCAGATGATGGGTCTCTCCGTGACGACCTGCTACGACGGATCGAGCAGCAGTCTCAGCACCCTACGGACGATCCTGCGCTGATAGCACGATTGGATGCGCTCGACCGCGCCATTATGGGCTCGTAGAGACGACTGAGAGGACAGAGCGCACCGTTGGAGGGTTAGAGCGCACGGTGACGGAGTTGCAGACAGGACAGGTGACCATGGCCGAGAAGGTGAGATTGCGCAGGATTCGATGGTCCAGAGCACTGGTAGAATGTTATCTATCATGGATTCATACAACCAGCGACTTACAGCGTTGGAGCTGCTGGTACGGGTGCCTTCATCGTCGTCGACTCCGCCGCCTCCACCGCCTTCTTCTTCGACACCGACTCCACTCCACCGACGTCACAGCCTGGCGCTCCATCTTATCGATTTCACTTGCGGAGTATGAGGAGTTGTTATCCCTTCGTCGCGGCGGTGCCCCTCCTGCACCAGATCACTAGTAGTTAGTTAGGACTTTTGTTTGTGTTTGTATCATCATATGTTTTGACTTATGATTGGATTTTGGATTTGAATGTTATTTTGTGTTTGTATCGATTTGACTTGTGACTTGTTGGATTGGATGTTTGGATTGGATGTTAATTCCTTCGTCGATAAATGTTAATTGTGTTTGGATTGGATGTTAATTAATTAGATTAAAGCTATATGTAGCATCTTGAATTGTGAGTGGGGGTTTGAATGCGCTGGGATTTGGAATTGTGAGTGGGGATTTGAATGTGTACCTATATGTGTACATCTTGAATTGTGAGTGGTAATATAGAATCTGTGTTTATTTTTTTTATTTTTTTTACAATTTTAGCGACGTTTAGCGACGCTTACTGACGTTTATCGCGTCATTTTCCGACGTTTACCGACGACAAGCTGCAAAAAAATACATTTTTCCCGACGTTTTTCCGACACTTACCGACGACTAACTGCAAAAAAATTACAGGTCTCCGACGCTTTTCCGACGTTTACCGACGACTAGCTGCAAAAAAATGTATGGACCTTTACCGATCTAGCGACTACATTCACGTCGCTATATTACCGACGAAACGCGGTAGACGTCGGGAATTATTCCAGGACATTACCGACATGTAGCGACTACATATACGTCGCTAATATACCGACGACGACGGTAGACGTCGAGAACTCACCGACTACAGTTACGTCGCTGGATGTCGGTATGGCGACGTTCAGCGACGTTTTTGTAATCAGCGACTAAGGAAACGGCGACAAAACTTAGACGTCGGTAATTGCGTCGGTGCTTCATATTAGCGACGATTTTATTGTTTTAGCGACGTTTTTGGGCGTCGCTAAAACCACTTATTTTGGTAGTGTCCTAGCCTACAAACCCTTGTTTGGTGAAATGTCACAGAGGATCTGTTTTTGTTGAAATGTAAAACAAATTACACTTTCATGTAGCCCTAGACATGTAGGTCACAGACCAACTTGACTGAGCACGTTTTCGTGCCGTGTCCGTGTCCAAAATGGACACGAACCGCTGCAGCGAGCCGCGCGCGCATGCCCTGCTACCACACCCTTCGTGCTCACTGCACAGAGCACTAGGACACGTGCAATTTGACTCGAACACGGGGGCAATGTCTGCGAGCATGCCCCCAAAGTTTGGTGTCACGTCGTGTCGTGTCGAGTGAGAAATCTCATTTGCACTGGACACGCGCTGTCAGCGCACACGCGCGCGGGGCCGACTTCGCGCGTGTTATGTCGCGCGGACACGACACCTTGGCACCTCGTGGTGACACGAGCGTGTAGCCCATCATGTGCGTACACAAGGACACGAGCACGAGGTGTGTCGTGTCTTGTGTCGCGAGCACGACGTGCAACCGCGTGCACGACGCGGTCGAAACGTGTGTATCAGTCGTATTTTTCACGACTGATACGGGTTTCGTATCGTGTCCAGGAGTGTCGTGGATACGTGTCAGTTGTGGATCGTGTAGCCCTATATGGGGCTACACGTGTGCATGACCACGAGACGTGTCGTGTCTCGTAGTGTGTCCACGAGCGTGAGGAACGCGTGCACGACGCTGTGTACGCGTGTGTGTGTATCAGTTTACCCGAGTAGTTTTTTGTGAGTTTGGACACTTCAAACCTATCGTGGTGTCGTGTCAGGCACCTAGGACACTAGGGTACACTGTGGGCTTTGTTACCAACCAATGGATTCGAGCATTAGATCGGTTTTTCGTGTGAAATCGGGTTTACCCTGTTTCCTGTGCACAGTCCACTATTTTCCAGAATTTGGGTTATTACCAGTTTTGCAAAAGTGATTTCAAATCTAATTTTAATGTGATTGATCATGTATTAGTGTGTTTTTAGTATATGAATACGTAGTATATGTATGTGTGTGTGTAGGTGAGGTTTGAGGATGTATAGTTGTGTATATGTAGTTGTGTATATATATACATATATGTATATATGTAACTGTGTGTGTGTATTTAGGGACCATTCCTGTTCCAGGAAAACTGGAACCCCCTCCCCTTTCTTCCTGTTCAGTCCTCTCTCTCACTTCCCTTTCTATATATATGAATCACATATATGTTTATATATATAAATATATAATATATATATATATATATATATATATATATATATATATATTATATTAATACATATATAAAAATATATATATAATATATATTAATACATATATATCAATATATATATATATATATATATATATATATATATATATATATATAGATATATTTTTATATATTATATATATATATATATATATATATATATATAATATATATATAGATATATATATTATATATATATTGATATATATGTATTAGATTACATAGTTATATAATATATATATATAATATATATATATATATATAAATATATAATATATATCTATATATATAATATATAACACTATGTATAATCTAATACATATATATCAATATATATATATATATATATATATATATATATATATATATATATATTATATATATATATATATATATATAGATATATATATATTTATATATATATGTGGGTGATTGTATTGTTATAGTTATGCCTATATTGATTATATATATAGTAGATACACTTGGGTATATCTATATATAGTTATATATAATAACTTACTAAGTATAGGTTATATGGAAACCTATGACAATAGCCTATGGCCAAGATACTAGCCTATGGCTTTGGGGCTAACCTAATGACCTAAAACAACTACTAGTTGGCCCTTATTGACTAAAGGTCGACCAAAGTCAACCTTAAGTCAAATTTGACCTAGTTAACCTAGAATTGACTAGGAATGACCTAAAATAACTAGTTTAACTAGTTTGACTAAAATCCTAACTAGTTTGACTAGTGTTGACCTAACTTTGACTAGTTTGACTTTAGAGTTGACCAGAGTTGACCAAGAGTTGACTTTTGACCAGATTGACCTAGAATCATGTAGTATGCATAGTAGACTTCATTTTTACTATTTAGAATACATTGTGACTTGTGTTGCTCTGATCAGGAGCCAGACACCTCTCCTCAGACAGCATATTCTCTACAGACATTCATACAGCAGGCGAGTACATTCTCTGACCGTTTCATACTTGTTCAGGCTTTACTTCTCGCTCTAGATTACTTTACTTGATGCTGTCACATTGGTAACACGGATTAGTACTATATGGATCTTTACATGAGATGTTATCCCTCTCGGGAGCATCGGGTACTTCATGTTACGTGTGTTCACTATCATCATGTACTCCTATGCTTCTATTATTCATGTGTACTCATGTGATCATGTACTCTTATGATTCACTGAGCCCTCATGTATAACTCACGTATACTTATTTATGAGCCTCATGTGAAGTAATCATGTATAATAACGTAACTTGTCTAGATCCTTGTGTATTGATTGGGGAAACGGGGGTAGAAGTAGACATGTGAGTAATTCCAAAGTATGTAATCATGTGCAAACTCAGTAGTGTAATCATGTATAAATTCTAGCCATTCATATGCCTATCTTGTACTCTACATCACTAGTCACTTACAGTTCTCTATATACAGTAGATATTTCATTACAGCTATCTCTTTACAGCGTATATTTCCTTTCAGCATTTCCTGTATCTTACTCTATTGCCTGTATCATATTTCCTAACCTGATATGAACTGTGTGAGATGTATTGTGCTCGTTCCTGTCCTGACTGGACCTGTTGAAAATATTACAGAGGATGAGGACGAGGCATGGGTGACTACATATTATGGAGCAGGACTAGATGACACTTGTATTGAGGACCCTCAGCAGGATCCACCTACAGCTGAGGATGTTGCTCCAGTAGTCTAGACCAGTTAGCTAGACAGTCTTTTCTACATTATATTTTGTCTCACATTCTGAGTTGTATTTTGAGATGTGGAGATGTATTGACTCTTAGACTTATTGTATTATGAGTTGTCATTCTGGATGTTATGTATCCTAGACACTTAGACTTATTTCATCTATGCTACTGTTCTTTTTGAGTTACTATCTATCTATCTATCTGTCTTTCATCTTCTACCTTAGATGTGATTGAGACTGTATGTTGTGATGTTACCTCCATTCGGAGAGTATAAACTGTACAGGTACCTTTATATTGTTAGATGATTGACCTAGGACAGCGTTCTACCCGCCGACACTGCGGCGTAGGCTGGACGTACCCACGTCTCGTGCCCTTACTCTAGGGTGCGGGTCGTGACAGTAAGTGAACAATGTGTCAAGTGTGATAGTGTCAACATAGTGTAAGGGGTACATGAGGTAATATAGGATTTGTGTTAACATAGAACATCATCTCATTAACTTGTATATTGCATACATTACATCTATTATTACATTACATTCATGCTTGCATTCATTCATCATTCATTATTCTCTTGCACCACTATATGCACCATACATTACATACTATGAAACCTACATATTCATTACAAGCCATACTTATACATGCTTACATTAGATAGGATACTTACACCTCATACATCATTTATTTAACCATTTACTCATGCTTGTATTCTCTATTTAATTATATAATGTATATACATTAACATGGGTTAAAATCAAATAGACATTATATTACACACAAGGGTGCACAAAATGCATATGCCGAATAGTAACTCCTACTAATAATCAATACTGTACCATCTCAGCATGAATTAAAATTTAGGATTAAAGTATGTTATAGATCTATGTGTTAGCTTTTCGAAACTTTAAACGGATCGCGTTTTCGTTTCCGAAAACTCCCGGAATCGCGAAAGCACCGAGAACGCGTTTGTCTTTCGTACAGCTGACACTCAAATAATTTTCCAGAAAGTTACAGAAAGAATTAAGCCTATTAATACATGTTTTTGGAAAGCTAACTTCAATACGCTTCTTTTAAAAAAACGGGAGATTAAACCGAGCTTTGAGCTAGAAGTTATGACATTTCTAAGTTAGGGCTGAAATTAAAACGTGGATAAAAATCATGACGGATTTGGGTAGTTTGAGACAAAAAACAAGTATATAACATAATATATCAAGAACTCACTCTCTACACTATATATATATATGAGACACTATAGAACACATCTCCAATACAAAAATATGAGATTAAACATGTAATAATTCATTCATACATAACAACAACACATAGTGTATCCAAATTTGGGATTTTCCCACATGGACACAACCACAACACAAAGGACACTCCTATGACCTCCAAATGGACACAAATGGACATAAATGGAGATACAACCATGGGGGTCATTTCTATGGGTTCAAAATAGACCTATATGCATGAGAAAATGAAAAGAGAGAGTGATTTATACCTCCCGGTAGATCGAATCGAAGAAATGCCTTTCCGGAGCGACAGCGACACGTAAGATTCCAAAAGGACACGAACGAGCTCTGAATCCTCCCAAACTTGGGTAGCTTCCTCCTTGGCTAGAATGGAGAAGGAAGAAGAATTTGGTGGTGAAATAGAATGATTTGGTGGAGAAATTGCTAGGGATTGCTCTCTAGGAATTTGGGGAAGAACAAGAGAGAGAGTGTGGATGAGAATAATGAAATGAACTTGAGCCTATCCTCTTCCAAAGTGGCTGGCCATATGGGGCTATTTGTCCTATTATGGTAAGGTCCAAAATGCCCCCACTAACCTATTCTATGAGTATTAGGAAAGGGCTAATTGGTTGGGGCTAAATTAGTCATTCTAAAGTCTCTAATCACACTAACCTTATCCATAATAATTAGTCTAACCTCTAACTAAAATATTTCTATCATGTGGACTAAAATTAATATCATGTGGGCCATGTCTAACTAGTGTGTGGGTCCCACTAGAGTCAAACTACCCCCGGGTCCCCGTTTCAAGTCGGATTGAGTTGAAATTCGAACCCGAGTCAAATAACCCCAAAATAATATCATAAATAATAAAATAATATCAAAATAATTCAAAGAGGTCAAATGAAAAATATCCTTAGGCCAAAAATGATATTAAAAATATCATAATCACATGGTTAGGCTCTAGGTCAAACAGTCTCTAGGGTTTCACTAGCAAAACGTCAAAACCACAAGTCATTGATTTAAATAATTTTAAAATAATTTCACCAAAATCATATCATGAATTAATATTATTATTAAAATAATTATAAACACGAAATTTTAAAATTACCCTCATTTGGGAAACTGGGTGCTACATTTAATGTGCAGCCAGAAGCACACGTAACTACACTTTGTGAGTGAGAAGAATTAAAATTGTGGTACAGAATTCAAGGCGTAGTCCATTCTTATATCACATTGTTATTTAACCCATGCGAAAAGATTCAAGTCGTCAGCGACATCTATCCTAATGCAAAATGGACAGTTACTGTGGGGAACGCTCAACCCTGGACACATATATATGTTGTGATATGTAGGGGATTGTTGGTGCTTTCTTTACATGGAGAGAGCTTGCTCTCAACATGCCTTGTAAATTTTAGTCCCACATCGGAAATGCACCATGAGTTATCTCAACTATATACTTGGGTGTGTTGTTGAGAGATGCACATGGGGTGGTGACCCTAAGGAGGGAACCATGTGGGTGATTTTACAAGGAGGTAAGATAAGGCTCCAAGGATTAAGCATTAATGCTTTTGTCATTCTCTTGGATTAATTCCATTTGGAGCTAAGCCCCAAAGGGGCTTAGCGACTCGGACTCGGGCTCATGAGGCGTAATGTGGCATTTTGTTGGCGCACTTTGCACTTAGCACGTCAGCGGCCATGCGGTCTTTATGCGGCCTCATGCGGCTCATACGGTCTTTATGCGGCCTCATGCGGCACATGCGGCCATGCGGCACATGCGGCCACGGCTCATGCGGCCCATGCGGCTCATGCGGTCCATGCGGCCATTAGGCTCATGCGGCCAGGCTGCTGCTGCTGCCGCATGGAGGGATCCGCTGACTGTGCAGATTATAAATCAGTTATGGAAAGGCTGAATCAATGCGATTAAATCAGATCCTATCTTTGTGGGATTTGAATTAATTCAGATCCTATCTTTGTGGGATTTGAATTAATTTCGTGGGATTTGAATTAAATCTCGTTGCTATCTTTTGGGATTTGATTCAATCTTTCCATAACTGAAGGGGCGGCTAGGGTTTTCCCCCCTCTCTCTATAAATACTCTCTTCTGGCCTCCTTTGTGAGGACTACGAAAATTACAAGTCAGAAAAGGAGAAAGAGAGAGAGAGTTGCTGCCGCTATTGCAAGTCCATCCGAGGAGTCAGAACAGAGGTGACTTCGAGTGTTCCACAAGTTCTTCAAACTTGCTGGTTCCTGGAAGCAGATCGTGTGGGCGAATCTTGCTTTGAGCAACGGTATTTTGACACCCCAGCAACTGTTCTTCTTCTAGTCTTCCTCCAGATTATTGTAACTCGTTCTGTCCCAATTGCAACACGTTTGCAAGGAAGAACGAGAGATCTTCTCTTCTCTATTTCCCTCCTTCAGATTGTAATTTGGCTATTTGTTTTATTGTACCATCGTAGATCTTGAATTTGATCACTGCAAAATTTTTGTGTGACATCTCAGATCTCGATTGCATCAGTTTTTACATCTTTGATCAAGCCCTGGGACTAACAATAAACATTCTGTTTAAAATAAAACAATATTAAGATACATATTCCGTGCATTGGGTGCACTGCTAGTGATACTCTAACGACATTAACGACCTACATAGATGTGGCCAGGACGAGGAGGCATCAAGAGAGGACCTAAAGTATTAAACGTAGTATTATGAAGCAGGTTATATGAAATGCCTTTTCCAGAAAGTATTGAACTTGTTTCCGGAAATAGACACAAGAAAGGGGAGTTATGCTAAAGTACCCTCCCATAATTAATGAACAGAAATAACGAAGTTGTAATAAACAAAGAACAGAGTGCTCCTCCTCCAGGTCCCTTCTACCTCCCAGATCCCCATCACCAAAACCCTCCTCCCTTCCGAAATATAGGGTTTCGCCATGTCCACCGACAGCTCATTTCCAGCCGCCGGATCTGTCGCCCCGGCTCAAGTGGTACTGGCTCATCCACTCTGCCGCCAACACCCCCCCACCCCCCCACCACCACAACACCCCCACCCCAACTTGTTCTCCAAATTCACAAATTTCTCCAATTTTTTGTAGGTGGTGAACGCGTTCGTGCAGCAATTTTACCATATTCTCCACCAGTCCCCTTCTCTCGTGTACCGGTTCTACCAGGAAGGCAGCCAGCTTGGCCGGCCCGGTCTCGACGGGACCGTAAATTCAGTCTCCACCATGGATGTAAGCAAATAAGTTGGATGGGAGGAGTGATGGGTTGTTGGAAAAATCTGACTTTGATTGGTTTTTTCTTTGTGATGTTTTTGATGGGTTTCAGTGAAAAAGAAATTGATTTTTGATGGAAGTTTGGAATGTTTAGTGGAGCGGATTGTTACGGACTTAGTGTTTTTGCTAGCACTTCGTCCCGTGCGGCACACTGTTTTTTCCCTCAAAGATCCGTGCAAGCCTTTCCAACCCGACTTAGCTAGATCGCTAAAGAAATTAGAATAGTGGAGCAAAAAGGAGACTCGTAAGATTTCTTTATTGAATGGAAAATGCTTACAAGTTTAGGTGGTGAAGGTGGTAAGGAACAAATAAAAGCCTCCCCCTTTTATAAGTGCTCAGAGAGCTTTACATGGAAAGTCCTGGAAGGAATATTCCAAGGATTATTCTTTTCTACTATAACTGGAACGACATATTCCAGGTTTATTTTCTAGCAACAGAAGAGGAAACTTCACGTGCCATCCAGAAGCATCTTGGGCCTCCTAGAACGATCTTGGGCCTTCCGGAGAGATCCACTATCTTCTGGAGCCTTCCGCCATCTTCTAGAATGTTCTGGAAGCTTTCCGCATAACCTTGGTCCGTGAAAATGTTATGCAACTGGGCCTCGGACGATTGCAACATTTGGGACGTTACATTCTCCCCCACCTAAGGCGTTGACGCCCTCGTCAACCATGCTCGCTGAGAAACGCCTGGATCTCGGTTTCGAACAGATACAGCGTATCAGCACGTTCCCAGCTAGACTCGCCGTAAGGCATGCCCTTCCATTGGATGAGGTACTCCACATACGGGGATACGCCTCGCCGACGAATAGTCCTCTTGTCCAGCAAGGCTTCCACCTCCTTGTCGAAGGATGTCGTCATGGTCGCCGTCGGTCGCTTCGGAACTCCTCGCTGGGGATCCTCCAAGTCTTTATGGTACGACTTCAAGCAACTGACATGGACGACTGGATGAATCTTCAGCTTGGCAGGGAGTTCAAGCTTGTAAGCCACCTTGCATACCTTCTTGAGCACGGGGAAGGGACCTTCGTACTTTCGAATCAGTCCTTTGTGCACTTTTCGGAACACCTTGAACTGTTGCAGTTGTAGCTTCACCAGCACCATGTCCCCCTCCTTGTACTCGACCGGCCTTCGCTTCGCGTCGGCCCACTTCTTTATCTTCCTCGCAGCCTTCTCCAGAAATGCCTTGGCAATGTTCGCCTTTGTCTTGAAACCTGAAGTAAACTGGTTGGCCGCGGGGCTTCTACTCGAGGACCCCACACTCAGTGTGTGCGGGACAAGCGGTTGGCGACCCATCACCAACTCGAATAGGCTGCTGTGTGATGACTCGCTCCGTTGAAGATTGTAGCAGAACTGAGCGACGTCGAGGTGATGCACAAAATCCCTCTGGTTGGCACTCACAAAGTGTTGCAAGTACTCCTCGAGTAGCGAGTTGACCCGCTCGGTCTGTCCGTCCGTCTGCGGGTGGAAGCTGGTCGAGAAGTGTAAGTCCGTCCCGAGGATTTTGAACACTTCCATCCAGAACTTTCCCGTGAAGCTGGGATCTCGGTCGCTGACAATGTTGACCGGGATGTCCCAAAACTTCACCACGTGGCTGATAAACAGTTGCGTGGCCTCCTCTGCTGTGCAGTCCGTTGAAGCAGCAATGAAGGTCACGTACTTTGAGAACCGGTCCACCACCACGAGAATGGACCCAAGCACCCCCACTTTCGGTAGGACGGAGATGAAGTCCATCGATATGCTCTCCCACGGTCGACTCGGCATGGGAAGAGGCTCCAGCAAGCCCCCGGGCTTCTGATGGTCCACCTTATCTTGTTGGCACACAAGACAAGTGCGAACATAGTCCTCTACATCCTCGCACATGCGAGGCCAATAGTATGCGGCCTCCAGCAGCGCCAAGGTCCGCTTCTGCCCTGGGTGTCCAGCCCACTTCGTGTTATGGCACTCCTTGAGCAGCTGTCTCCGCAAGCCACTCCACCTAGGCACGACCACCCTGTCGTCCTAGAGAAGTCCGTCTTTCAGCCAGAACTTTCTCGTTTTGCCCTCCTTGGCAAGCTTCACTATGGCTTGTGTTAGTGGGTCCTCCATGATACCCACTCGAACACGATCCAGAATGTCCCCCTTGAGCAAGCACACAGATGCGAGCTCGGCCTTCCTGCTGAGTGCATCGGCCACCTGATTTTCCTTGCCGGGTTTGTACTGCAACACCATGTCGAATTCGGCTAGGAAATCTTGCCATCTCGCCTGCTTTAGTGACAGCTTCTTCTGGGACTGGAAGTAGCTCGTGGCAACATTGTCCGTCATGACCACGAACTTGGTGCCGAGAAGGTAGTGCCGTAATGTCCTTAAGCTATGCACAACCGCAGTCATCTCCTTCTCTTGCACCGTGTAGCGCCGTTCGATATCATTCAACTTGCGGCTCTCAAACGCGATGGGGTGCCCTTCCTGTACCAACACCCTACCGATGGCGAAGTCGGACACGTCCGTGTTCACTTCGAACGCTTTGGAGTAGTCCGGTAGAGACAAGACCGGCTCCTCCCTCACAGCCCGCTTCAGTGCCTCGAATGCCTCCTCACATCGGGGCGTCCAGCTCCATGCCCGATCATTCTGCAGTAGATCGGTCAGAGGCGCTGCGATGGCGAAATATCCTCGGACGAACCGCCGGTAGTAGTTTGCCAGGCCAAGGAATGATCGCAGCTCCGTCGGCCTGGTGGGAGCCTCCCACTCCCGTATGGACTGGACCTTTGTGCCGTCCATCCATATCTTGCCATGTCCGATCCAGTGCCCCAAGAACAACACCTCTTCTTGTGCGAATGAGCACTTCTCCCGTTTGACGAAGAGTTCGTTCTCCCTCAGCACTTGGAAGACGGTCTTCAAATGCGCGATGTGCTCCTCCATCGTGTTTGAGTAAACGACGATGTCGTCGAGGTAGACTACGACGAACCGATCCAGGTAGGGGTGGAAGAGCTTGTTCATCAAAGTATAAAAAGTCGCAGGAGCATTTGTTAGACCAAAAGGCATAACTAAAAACTCATATGCGCCATACCTCGTAACGCACGCCGTCTTAGCCTCGTTGCCCTCCGCAATCCGGACTTGATAATACCCCGAGCGCAGATCAAGTTTGGAGAAGTATCTCGCGCCTCCCAATTGGTCGAACAAGTCCGCCACCAACGGGATGAGATATTTGTTCTTGACGGTTACCTTGTTTAGTGCACGATAGTCGATGCACAAACGAAGGCTTTCGTCCTTCTTCTTCTGGAACAGCACCGGTGCACCATACGGGGCTTTTGACGGTCTGATGAATCCTGCGTCTAGCAGCTCCTTGAGTTGCTTCTTCAACTCATCTAGCTCGGGCGGGGCCATGCGATATGGAGCCATGGTGGGCGGCTTCGTGCCCGGCTCCAACTCGATGGCGTGGTCTACCTCCCTCCGCGGAGGTAGCCTCTTTGGTAACTCCTTCGGCATGACGTCCCCGAACTCCACAAGGACGTCATCGATCTTAGACGGAAGATCCCCCTGTACGGGCGCCTCCTCCGTCTTGAGCACTGCAAGGTAGGTCGTCTCTCCGTGTCACATCTTCTTCTTGAGTTGTAATGCGGAGAGAGCCTTCCCCTTCGCAAGCTCGCCTTGTGCAGCTATCACCATGCACGGAGAGCTCTTCTCCATGATCCCGATGACTCCCAGATGCGGCATTGGGACCGCCTTTTTCGAAGTAAGGAAGTCCATCCCGAGGATCATGTTGAAGTCATCCAGTGGTGCTGCCGTGAGACTAGTGACACCCGTCCAGTCTTCCATTTGGATCTTCACTCCTTTGGCCACCCCCTGCACGGGGCGCGCCTCAGAGTTGACTGATTTTATCGCGCTTGAGTCTTTATCTAGCACTAGACCCAAGCGTCGGACCTCCGCGTCCGAGATAAAGTTGTGGGTTGCCCCTGTGTCGACTATCGCCTTGGTGTTGTGGCCGTTGATCTTTACGTCTACGTATATCAGCTCTCGATTCGGGGTCTTGGACACTACCGCCTTGCTCTTCAAAGCATTCAGTAGGCGCTGGGCACCAATGTGAGCCCCCTTCTTAAGCTCCTCGTCCTCGGCCTCCTCGTCTTGGACCGCGTTCACCCTCTTGCCTTTGTTCGGGTAGTGTCTGTCGTACGAAGTGATTTCCTCCGCACAAGAAGCATTCAATCTTTTGCTCCGTTGAAGGCTTTGCGTACGGCTTGTCCTTCGGCGGGCCTCCCTTTCCATTGTTCTTCTTCGCTCTCCTACCATTGAACTTGGTGGTGGTCTTTTCCTTGGGCTTTGGGGCATCACTCTGTCGATACTCCATCATCATTTCGGCTGCCGCAACAGCCGCGTTCACATCTGACACATCTTGCCTCTGCAATTCTTGTGCCGCCCATGGTTGTAGACCCTCCAGGAAGTGGAACAGGCGATCCTCTTCACCCATAGTGGAAATGGAAAGCATCAGGCGGGTGAACTCCGCCACATACTCCTTGACGGTCCCGGTGTGTTTGTGTTGTCGCAAACTCCGTCTCGCGACATACTCCACGTTCTTCGGGTAGAATTGAGACTTGATCTCCTTCTTGAGATCCTCCCAAGTCTCGATCGAGCAGAGCCCCTTTTCTATATCGATGTACCTGCGTCGCAACCACAGCATAGCATCATCAGAGAAATATAGGGACGCTGTGTTTACCTTGTCGGTCTCATCCTCGATGCGAACCGCCTTTAGGTAGCGCTCGACATTCCAGATGAAGTCATCCACCTCCTTCGCATCCCATACGCCAGTGAAGGATTTGGGTTCTGGATACTTCACCCTCTGTGTCGACTCCCTCCTCGGAGTCGAACCACCAGCAATGGCCCTCTCGAGGACCTCTGCCTTGGTTTGTAGCTCTTTGCGTAGTTCAGCAATCTCTGCCTTAGTGGCCTTTCGTTCCTCTTCGAACTCGGCCTGCATCTCGCGGAGATGCTCTCGGAACTCCGACATAGCCGTGGCGACGTCCGCCTCCAAACCCTGGGCGAATTCCTCGTGAGCCGCTTGGTTTTGCACCACCAGAAATTCGATGCCCGTCATGCCTTTCTTCAGCATCTTAATCGTTTAGCCAACTCGCCAAGAGCCCGTTCCATCGACGATTATTTGCTCTTGTCCTTCCTCGAGGTCTTCGCCTTCTTCTTAGGCGATGCGGGTTGCTCGTTGATGATGGCTTCGGTCGAAAACATGACGGCGATCGAACCTTTGCTCTGATATCACTTGTCACGGACTTAGTGTTTTTGCTAGCAATTCGTCCCGTGCGGTGCACTGTCTTTTCCCTCAAATACCTGTGCAAGCCTTCCCAACCCGATTTAGCTAGATCGCTAAGAAAATTAGAATAGTGGAGCAAAGAGAAGACTCGTAAGATTTCTTTATTGAATGGAAAATGCTTACAAGTTTAGGTGGTGAAGGTGGTGAGGAACAAATGAAAGCCTTCCCCATTTATAAGTGCTCAGAGAGCTTTACATGGAAAGTCCTGGAAGGAATATTCTAAGGATTATTCTTTTCTACTATAACTGAACGACAAATTTCAGGTTTATTCCCTAGCAACAGAAAAGAAAACTTCACGTGCCATCCAGAAGCTTCTTGGGCCTCCTAGAACGATCTTGGGCCTTCCGGAGAGATCCACTATCTTCTGGAGCCTTCCGCCATCTTCTAGAATATTCTGGAAGCTTCCTGCATAACCTTGGTCCGTGAAAAGGTTATGCAACTGGGCCTCGGACGGGGTGCAACATTTGGGACATTACAGGATGGTGGTATGATTTGGTTGAAGTTTGCTAGAATGGTGTTTCTTGCGAGGCGACAATAATTTATGGCTTTCGATTGCAATTTGATGTTGTTGATTTGGCTTCTGCTAAAAATATGATTTTGATTAAGGGTCCGCTTGGCAATTATCGGGTAGCGGTTATGAGGGGTAGGATTTTGAGTGGTTTTAAGTAGCGGCTTTTAAACCAGTCCAACCCATGCTTTATAATATTAAGATGGATGCTCTTTTTCCTTTTGCTATGAAGTTTTCTACAAAGATTTCAGAAAGTTTTCTGTTGTTAAATTCTGTCCCCACCGTGAATCATGGATGCGTGTGTAAGATTTTGAATAATCTTTTTTTATTGATTTATGAGTATTTCTCATGTGTATAGATACAATAGTTGAAAATTTTCCTATAATGATAGATCTCCTATAATCATGTAGTTGATAATTACAATGCAGTTGGAAAATATTCTATAATGACATGTTTTCTATAATTATAAAGGTGATAATTAGAATATAGTTGGCGATTGATAAATCTTTTATAGTTGGTAGATTTTAAATCTCTTGGTCGTCATCTAACACCCGTCCTTAAGCTAAAATGGAACCATAGTGAACACGAAGATTGGAACGAAGAGAGCGAAACCGCGTGTGAGGCCGTCCTTTGGTAAAGAGATCATCAACTTGTTCATCTCCAGGAATATGTATGATTGTAAGGGTGTCAGAAGCCAGCTTTTCCCTAATGAAGTGCACATCAATTTCAATGTGCCTCGTGCGAGCATTGAAGATAGGGTTAGATGCCATATACACAACACTCACATTATCACAAAGAATTACAGGAGCACGTAGAGGTTGAAGATGAATAGAATGGAATAAATGAAGAAGTAACAGAAGATCTTCCCCTACAATGGCAACATTTCAATATTCTGTTTTGGAGCTAGAACGAGACACAAATGCTTGCTTTTTTGCGCCCTATG
Source organism: Iris pallida (assembly GCA_029216955.1). Taxonomy (NCBI): domain Eukaryota; kingdom Viridiplantae; phylum Streptophyta; class Magnoliopsida; order Asparagales; family Iridaceae; genus Iris; species Iris pallida. The sequence goes on along the minus strand of JANAVB010008798.1, from coordinate 8,206,958 downwards.
TAATTAGGTTTGTTCCATGAAAGATGCAATACCTACTGGTAGAGTGACGATCATCCGAATCATCCGTCCAATCGACATCACAAAAACCTTGTAGATGAAGATTAGCAGAGGAAAAAAATGAAGGTCATACTCAAGAGTGTCCTTAACATGATGGAGAATTTGTTTTGTGGCAACAAGACGAGTGAGTCGTGGAGCATACATATATTGACACACCTTGTTCATTGCAAAGGAGATGTCTAGACGCGTAAGAGTAAGGTACTACAAGGCACGAACTATTTGGCAATAGTCACTGGCATCAACTGGAGGAGAGTCATCAATCTCAGTTGGCAAGATGAAGCAATAGGAGTGGCAACAGGTTTGACACCCTCTAGGCCAAAGCGCTGTAGAAGCTTAAGGGCATACTACATCGGTCAAAGAGAGAGTTTGGGCATTGTCTACTATACTTGCATGTCCAAGAAGAAATGAAGATCACCAAATGGTTTCAATTCAAACTGTCGGCCAAGATAGGAAACTAGTTGGATCCAAGATAGGTAACTAGTTGGATCCGCATAGAACAATTTTCAGTTAAAATGATGTCATCAACATAAATAAGAAGAAGGATCAAGTCAAAATCACTATAGTAGATAAATAAGGATGCATCAAAAGGGCAACCCATAAAAGTAACTTGTTTGAGACAATTGCAAAAATTCTGATACTAAGCACGAGGCGCCTTCTTAAGACCATATAAGGATTTCTGTAATTTACACACATAGTCTGGGTAAGCTTGATCCACAAGTCCAATAGGCTGGGTCATATATACTTCTTTCTCAAGAGCACCATGAAGAAATACATTTGTGATATCTAATTGGAACATAGACCAATGAGGAGAAATTGCCATGGAAAGAACAAGACGTATAGTACCATACTTAGACAATGCGGTTGAATGTGTCAAAATAATCTATCTCGACTTAGTGATGAAATCCTTTTGCGATTAAGCGTGCCGGTGTGTGAGATGGTGTTGGTGTGTGAGATAGGTGGGTGAAGAGAACTAGACACAGAAGCATATGGTAAGGAGAGTTCATCAAATAAAATATGGCTGAAGATGATAATTTTACCAGTAGTTGGATTGAGCTACTTGTAACCTTTGTGAGATCCATATATCCCAGAAAAATACATTGTGCTGATTTGAATGCAATTTGGATTGGCGAAAGATTGTAAGACATGGATAGTAGCTGCAACCGAACTCCTGAAGAAATCTATAGTCATGTAGTTTATGAAATATCCGATCAAATGGAGCCTGATGATCAAGTAGTGGAGCAGGCAGTCGATTGATAGTATAAACAATAGTACTAAAGGCATGATCCCAAAGATCCTTAGGCACGTGAGAGTGAGTCATTGGAGTAAGTCCCATCTCAACAAGGTGACATTGCTTTCTCTCAACCACGTTTTGTTTCCGGAGTATGATGCAAGATACCCGATGAGATATGTCATAATTTCGAAATTGATTTTAGAAATTATTGCTGAGGAACCTGCCACTACTATCACTTTGAAAATATTTGATATTCTTACCAAACAAAATTTTTACAAATTTTTGAAAGGACACAAATGTAGAGAAAACATCAGACTTTTGATATTAATAAAAAGAACCAAATGAAACTACTGTAGGCATCAACAAATATAACATCAAAACGGTAACCTTCAACAGAAGGAACATGAGCTGGTCCCAAAACATCACAATGTATAAGTTCCAATAAAGAAGAAACATCATTATATTGAGGAGGAAAAGACAATCGATTACTCTTCCCTAATGGACAACTTTCACAAAAATTGGTGTGAAGAAATCTTATTATAAAGAGGTAAAACCTTGCTTAAGTAGCGTAAAAGTGCATCCGACAAGTGACCTAAGTGAGCATGCCAAGTATCTGCTGGCGCCTTTGCACCAAGGAGGCAAAGAGAAGAAACACCGGTTGACTTATTATGACTGGCAGCACAGAGAGTATAAAGATGACCATCAAGCAGTCCCCGCAGGAGGACATTTTTTGTCTCTGTGTTCTTGACCAAAAAACCAATGTCACGCCCCAGAACCAGAATACTGGAGAGCGGGGGCAGACATAGCCAGCTACGTATATTGAAATGGATTCCACCTCGCTATACGGTCACGGCTGTCTAGATATATGAGGGTTTTCTACAAGCCAACAGTCTCCTAAGGTCCTGCACAAGCCTATTGTCTCAATCACAAGCAAGTAAGTAAATGTTACAAGATGTATGATCATTAAATATACAATAATAAGACGTCCCAAATATTACATATTTAGCTGATCATGAAGCTAGTCGTTACAAAATGTGAGGACTAGCAAGAGTTTAGTCATACATGATCAACCCTAGGATCTGTCAATCATGTTACAGCCCGTAGGCAGACAGTAAGTAAAGTGCAATCGAGCTAAACAGGTGCTCGTCGGCTAAACGCCTCAAAAGAATATTTTTACAATAAAGTGGGAGATCAAAAATAAACCCACTCGTTGCCAGGGTTCCGTCTAGTGGCCACTATCTGGCTGGAAAGTCGGTAGATCCTCTGGAGCTGCTCCGAAATCTGGCCATACAAAACCAGCTGGGTCAGATCCCAGAAAGAGCAAGTGCCACAAAGGAAGCTTCACTTATGAACTAAAACCAGCAATCAGCACAAGATATAAATAAAAGTAAGAACTGAAAATTAAGGAAATACATCAGGATGATATACGACGAGATAACCATGGGACTATTCAGAGAACCAGGTTACAACCCGTAAACCAAACAAGGACCGGGGTTGTAACCCTTCGTCTGAACAGAACTTGGAACTCTCACCATTTATCGGTAAAATAAATACAGGCATTCTGGTCATGCAGTAGTCTGGAACAGGATCAGGACAAGACTAGACTGGTTAAACTCCATCCAATCATTCACGGCCAAGCAAGAATTACGGCTTGATACTTTAACTAACTAGGGTTATCACAGGCCTAATTACTAGCAAGATGCAGTGAGATTATTCCACAGCCACAAGCCCTGCAGACCATCCAGGTTACCCAGGTCGAAATTAGGGGTTAAATTCAGGTGGGTACACCGTCCAGGAAATGCATGTACCCTTAAGTATCTTGAAAGGTGCAACACATGACAGTGTGCTGGAAATGTGCCCTACTCGACGGCAGGCTACAGATCCCAGGCGCGTCCAGGTAACGGGATTGCCTGTAGCTGGGAAATATCTTCATGACTAATGCGTTAATCTAGTTATTAACCTTAGTCTATTTCAATAGGTACTCCTGACCGTGGTACTCAGGAGCTCCCTCCCTAGACATGATACAAGACAGGACTGGTTTATTTGTACAAGCACAATCGCCCACGGTGTCTATGTTATTATACAGGTCATGTCATGTCAGGTAGCCGTCACAACAGCTTATCAGATATATCATGTCAGGTTTATCATGTCAAGTGTTCTTGTCAGGAGTGCGCTACGACGGGCCACTATCAGGTCATGTCAGGTTTTTTTGTCAAGAGTGCACCACTACGGGTCACTATCGTGTCATGCTCAGGTATCATTTCCAAACATATTAAACAAATCCATGATTATCAAGTTCATGACAAAAGGCGTAAGGATATAAAATGGACGTAAAATATCTAATAAAATTTCAATATTCAGGGCTATAGAAGAGCCATGGGGCTAAGTCATATGCGGTCTGAAAAGGGTAGACTCATGCGGCCCAATTAGGAGAGCGCATGCGGCCAGGGTCACTGGATCCCATGCGGCTAAGACAAGGGGGCGCATGCGGTCAGGAAGATAGGAAACTCATGCGACTGCGGGGAGTAATGCCTATGCGGCTGGGAGCAAGTGTACGTATGTGGCTCGCGAGTGTTGAGTTCATGCGGCTCAGGGTGAAGTCCTCATGCAGCTGGGTCAAGCAAGTCTCATGCGGCCAGCGGGAATGGCGCATGCGGCTGCAGAGTTCAGAACTTATGCGGCTGGGAATTGAGCGAGTTATACGGCCAGATGAGTTCGGCCCTCATGCGGCTCAAGTACTTCCAGCCATGCGGCTGAAGAGAACACTTGCCGTATGAATATTTATGCGGTCAAGTCAAGCACTGTTCATCTTCTCCAAAATTTCAGAGAAGAAGAACACCATGAGAGCCAAGTCCTCAAGCTCCATAACTCCATCATCCGGAGCCTAAATCCGAACTTCCATAGGTCAAAATGGGGTAGAACGAAATTCTCTACAATATGGAACCATCAAAACTCGAAAATAACAAGATTTAGAAGATCAAACCCAAGAAATCCAAAAATAATGCAAACTTAGATCTACAAGAATCTAGCCAAGAAAAATGGAAATGCCAAGAACTAAAGTGAGTTAAAATGCTGTAAGAAAGAGAATAAAGTAATAAAATCAGAGTTCCTCCATGAAGCAAGTTGTACTTGCCTAGACCTCTCTCTCCTCTCTCTGGTAGGTAAGAAAGTAATGGGGAAGAAGAAGATGAGATTAATGAAGAGAGAGAAAAGAATGGGCTAATAAATACAAATAGAGGTGGTAGGTAGGGGGTTCATCCAAGGTTCATGATAAACCAAAGAAAACCGAACCAAGCCAAGAAATAACCAAGCCAAGAAGCAAGCTAAACAAGAAATCATGTAATACAGAATAAAATACGTACACGTATTCCAAAAATACGTAATACGAACCACAGGCATTACAACTCTACCTACCTTAAAAGAATTCCGTCCTCGAAATTTAATCAAGAGGCTAGAGGAGCAATGACAAGCTATACTAATAACAAGCAAGCTATACTAGACAATCAATCAATCATGCAAGCAAGGAATCGAAGGCATGAGGCATAAGAAAGACATTATACCTCACGAGTCAAACAAGTCAGGATATCGCGATCGGATATCATCCTCACGCTCCTACGTTGACTCCCCCAAAGAGTGATGACCCCAAGCAACTCGGACTAACTTGATAGTCTTGTTCTTGAGGATCTTCTCTCTCCGGTCCAATATAGACACGGGCCTCTCCTCATACGAAAGGTTGGTACCAACAACCAATTCCGAATGATCCAGGATGTGGCTCGGGTCTGGAATATACCGTCGTAATTGGGATACATGGAACACGTCATGCACCTTGCTTAGCGATGGCAGAAGAGCGAGACGATAGGATACATCTCCTACTCGCTCTAGAATGTCGAATGGCCCTATATACCTAGGACTAAGCTTTCCCCGCACGCCGAAACGAATGACGCCACGGTTAGGCGAAATCCTCAGGAATACATGGTCACCGACCGAAAACTCGAGAGGACGCCGATGAGAATCGGCCCAATGGTGCTGGCGATCTTGGGCAACTCTAAGATGATCTCGGACTCTCCTGACCATCTCAACTGTCTGAGCGATCATTTCTGGACCAAGCATTTGTCTCTTTCCAACATCATCCCAAGCTAGCGGGGATCTGCACTTCCTACCATACAGTGCCTCGAATGGTGCCATCTGGATACTGGCCTGGAAACTTTTATTGTACGAGAATTCTACCAGGTGCAAGTGATCTTCCCATGAACCACCGAAGTCAAGTGTGCAAGACCGTAACATGTCTTCAAGAGTCTGGATCGTACGCTCCGACTGACCATCTGTTTGCGGGTGATATGCTGAACTGAACTGGAGGCGAGTCCCCAAACTCTCTTGCAAGCTACGCCAAAAGTGTGACGTAAATCTGGAATCTCGGTCCGAGGTGATACTGACTGGCACTCCGTGCAACCTGACAATCTGTCTGAGGTACATCTCTGCTAGCTGAGCCGTCGACTGACCAACTCTGAATGGAAGAAAGTGAGCCACTTTCGTGAGTCGATCAACTATAACCCAGATAGCATCTCTACCAGCTGGGGATCTAGGTAGTCCAGTCACAAAATCTATGGTCACATGCTCCCACTTCTATTCTGGAATCGGTAAGGGCTGAAGAAGTCCAGCCGGTCTCTGATGTTCAGCCTTGACTTGTTGGCAAACTAAACACCGAGAGACAAACCGAGCTATCTTCCGCTTTATGCCATTCCACCAGAAGTGCTGACGGATATCTCGGTACATCTTCGTACTGCCAGGATGGATGGAATACTGAGAACTGTGCGCCTCTGACATGATCTCCTGCCTGATATCTCCACTGGGTACACAAAGATGCTTACCATGTCGAAGTGTACCATCCTCATGAATGCATAACTCTAGTCTTCGTCCTGCCTCACACTCTGCTCTGAGTCGCTGAAGCTTGGAATCTGCTGACTACGCCATCCGGATCCTCTCGACTATAGTAGACTGAACTTGCATGCTGGCCATCAATGCTACACTGGAAGGGAGAACAACTTCTATACCCATCTTCTGAAGATCTGCTAACAGCTCTGGTTACGCTGTTAGGAAATAAACTCCGGCTCTCCTGCTCAAAGCATCTGCAACAACATTGGCCTTCCCAGGATGATACTGCAGGTTGACATCATAATCCACAAGAAGCTTCAGCCATCTCCTCTGACGCATGTTAAGATCCTTCTGATTAAAAACATACTTCAGGCTCTTGTGGTCGGTGAAAATCTCCACCCTGTCTCCATACAAGTAGTGCCTCCACAACTTAAGTACAAACACCACTGCTGTCAGCTCCAAGTCATGGGTTGGGTAATTCCTCTCATGATCACAAAGTTGTCGTGACGCATAAGCTATTACCTTCCCATGCTGCATCAGAACACATCCTAAACCCCTGCTCGAAGCATCACAATATACTGAGAATCCTCTGGTCCCATCTGGAAGCGTAAGAATAGGAGCTGTTATCAAGCCTCGCTTCAACTGCTCAAAAGAACTCTGACACTCTACTGTCCAAGCAAACTGTGCATCCTTGCGAGTCAATTGGGTCAATGGCTCTGAAATTCGAGCAAAATCCGAAACAAACCGCCGGTAGTAGCTGGCCGATCCAAGAAAACTACGAACCTCTGCAACTGTGCTGGATACTGGCCATGACTCAATGGCCACAATCTTCTGGGGATCCACTTCTACTCCTCCTCGAGTGATGATATGACCCAAGTACGAAATGCGATCAAGCCAGAAATCGCATTTACTGAACTTGGCATATAACTGGTGCTCCCTGAGAATCTGAAGAACTATACGGAGATGCTGCTCATGCTCCGCCTCACTCTTGTTGTAGACCAGGATGTCGTCCAAGAACACAATCACAAACTGATCTAAATAAGGCATAAAGATGCGATTCATGAGGTCCATGAATACTGCCGGCGCATTGGTTGCTCCAAAAGGCATAACAAGGAACTCTCAATGCCCATATCTTGATCTAAAAGCTGTCTTCGGGATGTCCTGCTCTCTGACTCTGATCTGATGATAATCTGAGCGCAAATCAATCTTCGAGAATACTGAAGCCCCCTTGAGTTGATCAAACAAGTCATCTATCCTCGGAAGAGGGTATATGTTCTTGATTTCATGGAGTTCAAGGTACGATAATCAACACATAACCTGGATGTACCATCCTTCTTTTTCACAAGAAGCATCGGGGCTCCCCAAGGCGATCCACTAGCACGAATGAATCCCTTGGTTCTGAGTTCCTCAATCATCTTGTACAATATCTCCAACTCTGACGGTGCCATCCTGTAGACTCTCTCTGACACTGGGGCTGTCCCGGGAATCAAGTCAATAGTAAACTCGATCTCCTGCTTTGGAGGCATACCTGGTAGCTCTTCTGGGAAAACATCTGGGAACTCATCCACTATCCTGGGCAACTGCACTGTTGCTACTGCCATCCGCAATATCGGAGGAGAAGGCTCAACTGCGCCTCGGGAAAAGGAAAACTCTGGCTCGCCTGGAATGCTAAAAAACAACCCTGCCGATATGGCAGTCTATTCTAGCATACTGGTTCCTCAACCAATCCATCCCTAGGACCACATCATAATCGGCCATCGGGAACTCTATCAATCTAGCGGGAAATTCTCTACCGCTAACTACGATCCGACATGAGGAAAACATTCTATCTACTCCCACAAGTCCGTTACCAGTAAGTATATTGAGCCTTACTGATAATGACTCGGGCTCCAATCCTACCCGTGTCGCGAATTGTGCGGACATAAAAGAATGCGATGCACCAGAATCAAATAAAGCTAAAGCTGGAAATGAGTTGACGAGAATAGTACCTGCCACTACCTCTCCTGGTGCCAATCCTTCTTCTGCGCGCGGTCATCACCATAGCCTGACCGTGCCCTCGGGGTGCTGGTCCCCTCTGCTGAAATCCTCGTTGCCTGCTCTGACTCTGGGCTTGGGCTTGTTCATGCTGCTGGGGGTTCTGCTGCTGGAACATCTGGGACTGAGGCGGCAAGGGCCTCGACAATGGGTACTGCTGCTGCTGCTGGACTGGAGCTGGGGTTGGTCCCCTCACCGAAGAGCTAGAAAGGTTGGACGATAATGAACCACCCCTATTCGGACAGGATCCAACCCTATGGTCTGGTGCTCCACAAGCCAGACATAATCCCTGTGCCCTACGACACTCTGCCACTACATGGCCTAGCTTCCCACAATGAGAACATTCCACTGCGGAAGACTGCTTCTGCTTTTGCTGCTGCTGAGGGTACGTCGGGGTGGAATGCTGAACCGACGTCACTGAGGCCGCCCGCCTCGGAGCTCCAATAGTCAAAGCCCTGGCTGCCGGGGCTGGGGCTGAAGACTGATTCATCTGGCCGTGAGATCTCTTCCGACCTCCGGTCCTATCCATAATCCTCTGGAAGGTATACTCATGCCTCCGGGCTGCTCTCAAGACTGCATCAAAAGTCTGATGCTCAAACTGCTCGACTGCCAACAAGATCTCCAGGTGAAGCCCCTGCTGGACCCGCTGGGCTCTATCATACTTGGTTGCCACCAAGGTGGGAGCAAACCGACTGAGTCTCGAAAACTCGGACGCATATCCATCGACCGTCCTGCCTCCTTGCTTCAGATTAGTGAACCTCGTCTGTAGATCATATCGGGCTACAGCATTGAAATACTTGGTCTGGAATCTCTCTCTAAACACTGCCCATGGAATGGGTGCTGCTAATCCAACGGCCTGCGCTGCCCACCAGCTACGGGCAAGATCTAACAACTACAGGCGCACAACGGCCACCTTCTCATTCTCTGGAGTCCTGGCTGCCTCGAGAATCACTTCTGTATCCTGAAGCCAAGCATCTGCCGCAATAGCATCTTCACTACCGTCGAAGAATGGAGGGTTCAAGCGCTTGAAGCTGTTGGCCGCACTGTTACCCTGATGACCTCCTCTGGTCAAAGCATCCGTCACTGCCTGTTGCAAGGCATCTCCACGACGATCTTGAGAAGCTATCAAGGTCCTGACGAGTCTTACTAATGTGCCATCATCAGGTTCGACAGGCTGAACTGGCTGAACTGGGGGCTCTTCTCCAATAGGCTCGACTCTGGAGGCTACTCCGGAGTGCTGGACTTGATCTCCGGGTTGCTGCTGGTCCGCGGGAGGTGCTCCGCCTTGCTGGCCGGCAGGTCCAGGAACAATGTCGCTGAAGAAGACGACATAGGGAACAATAAGGAAGGGCCAGGACAGATCAACGATACAAGCACATGATCAGGATAAGAATCCAGGGATTTAGAAGATACGAGCAGAGATCAAAGATGAATACTGATTGAGACATCTATTCAGTAAACCCTCACATATCTTGATTTACAAGACCTGCATGGGCCACCACTTAAACCATGTCACGCCCCAGAACCAGAATACTGGAGAGCGGGGGCAGACATAGCCAGCTACGTATATTGAAATGGATTCCACCTCGCTATACGGTCACGGCTGTCTAGATATATGAGGGTTTTCTACAAGCCAACAGTCTCCTAAGGTCCTGCACAAGCCTATTGTCTCAATCACAAGCAAGTAAGTAAATGTTACAAGATGTATGATCATTAAATATACAATAATAAGGCGTCCCAAATATTGTATATTTAGCTGATCATGAAGCTAGTCATTATAAAATGGGAGGACTAACAAGAGTTTAGTCATACATGATCAACCCTAGGATCTGTCAATCATATTACAGCCCGTAGGCAGACAGTAAGTAAAGTGCAATCGAGCTAAACAGGTGCTCGTCGGCTAAACTCCTCAAAAGAATATTTTTATAATAAAGTGGGAGATCAAAAATAAACCCACTCGTTGCCAGGGTTCCGTCTAGTGGCCACCATCTGGCTGGAAAGTCGGTAGATCCTCTGGAGCTGCTCCGAAATCTGCCCATACAAAATCAGCTGGGTCAGATCCCAGAAAGAGCAAGTGCCACAAAGGAAGCTTCACTTAGGAACTAAAACCAGCAATCAGCACAAGATATAAATAAAAGTAAGAACTGGAAATTAAGGAAATACATCAGGATGATATACGACGAGATAACCATGGGACTATTCAGAGAACCAGGTTACAACCCGTAAACCAAACAAGGACCGGAGTTGTAACCCTTCGTCTGAACAGAACTTGGAACTCTCACCATTTATCGGTAAAATAAATACAGGCATTCTGGTCATGCAGTAGTCTGGAACAGGATCAGGACAAGACTAGACTGGTTAAACTCCATCCAATCATTCACGGCCAAGCAAGAATTACGGCTTGATACTTTAACTAACTAGGGTTATCACAGGCCTAATTACTAGCAAGATGCAGTGAGATTATTCGACAGCCACAAGTCCTGCAGACCATCCAGGTTACCCAGGTCGAAATTAGGGGTTGAATTCAAGTGGGTACACCGTCCAGGAAACGCATGTACCCTTAAGTAGCTTGAAAGGTGCAACATATAACAGTGTGCTGGAAATGTGCCCTACTCGACGGCAGGCTACAGATCCCAGGCGCGCCCAGGTAACGGGATTACCTGTAGCTGGGAAATCTCTTCATGACTAATGTGTTAATCTAGTTATTAACCTTAGTCCATTTCAATAGGTACTCCTGACCGTGGTACTCAGGAGCTCCCTCCCTAGACATGATGCAAGACAGGACTGGTTTATTTGTACAAGCACAATCGCCCACGGTGTCCATGTTATTATACAGGTCATGTCATGTCAGGTAGCCGTCGCAACAGCTTATCAGATATATCATGTCAGGTTTATCATGTCAAGTGTTCTTGTCAGGAGTGCGCCACGACGGGCCACTATCAGGTCATGTCAGGTTTTCTTGTCAAGAGTGCACCACTACGGGTCACTATCGTGTCATGCTCAGGTATCATTTTTAAACATATTAAACAAATCCATGATTATCAAGTTCATGACAAAAGACGTAAGGATATAAAATGGACGTAAAATATCTAATAAAATATCAATATTCAGGGCTATAGAAGAGCCATGCGGCTAAGTCATATGCGGTCTGGAAAGGGTAGACTCATGCGGCCCAATTAGGAGAGCGCATGCGGACAGGGTCACTGGATCCCATGCGGCTAAGACAAGGGGGCGCATGCGGTCAGGAAGATAGAAAACTCATGCGGCTGCGGAGAGTAATGCCTATGCGGCTGGGAGCAAGTGTACGTATGTGGCTCGCGAGTGTTGAGTTCATGCGGCTCAGGGTGAAGTCCTCATACGGCTGGGTCAAGCAAGTCTCATGCGGCCAGCGGGAATGGCGTATGCGGCTGCAGAGTTCAGAACTTATGCGGCTGGGAATTGAGCGAGTTATGCGGCCAAATGAGTTCGGCCCTCATGCGGCTCAAGTACTTCCAGTCATGCGGCTGAAGAGAACACTTGCCGCATGAATATTCATGCGGTCAAGTCAAGCACTGTTCATCTTCTCCAAAATTTCAGAGAAGAAGAACACCATGAGAGCCAAGTCCTTAAGCTCCATAACTCCATCATTCGGAGCCTAAATCCGAACTTCCATAGGTCAAAATGGGGTAGAACGAAATTCTCAACAACATGGAACCATCAAAACTCGAAAATAACAAGATTTAGTAGATCAAATCCAAGAAATCCAAAAATAATGCAAACTTAGATCTACAAGAATCTAGCCAAGAAAAATAGAAATGCCAAGAACTAAAGTGAGTTAAAATGCTGTAAGAAAGAGAATGAAGTAATAAAATCAGAGTTCCTCCATGAAGCAAGTTGTACTTGCCTAGACCTCTCTCTCCTCTCTCTGGTAGGTAAGAAAGTAATGGGGAAGAAGAAGATGAGATTAATGAAGAAAGAGAAAAGAATGGGCTAATAAATACAAATGGAGGTGGTAGGTAGGGGGTTCATCCAAGGTTCATGATAGACCAAAGAAAACCGAACCAAGCCAAGAAATAACCAAGCCAAGATGCAAGCTAAACAAGAAATCATGTAATACAGAATAAAATACGTACACGTATTCCAAAAATACGTAATACGAACCACAGGCATTACAACCAAAAGATGTAAATATGAATATACAATAATTATCCTTTGTTAATTTTGCTACATATAACAAATTGCGATGAAGAGCATAAAAAACAGAGATATTTTTTAAGTGCAAGAAACCATATGAAGTAGATATAGAAGTAGATCCAATATGTGAGATATGCATACGATTTCCATTGCTAACCATAATATCATCAAGGCTACTATAAGAATGCATATCAGAGACAAGTGAATCAAAGGAAGTCACAAGTGAATCAGTTAAGTCATATGTTGAGTAGCACCGCTGTCAACAACCCACTAACATCATTGTAGTTGACGAGATGCATGGTTGTGAAGTCTTGAGAAGTTTCAGAAATCTTATCATGAAGAGCCTCACAAACATTGACCTTATGATTAGCACTACCGCATTTGAAGCAAGTTATGCGCCTAGGAGCAGTAAGGGTATGCCCTCGAGGAGAAAAAGAAGAAGAGCGTTGGTTGTTGTTGCACCGAGAAAAGGCATTATGATGGGAGCCACGACCAAGGCTAGTGTTGAAATGGCCAAATCCACCACGTCATCCTCTACGAACATGACCACAATATTGAGTACGAGCAAGTGGCGCACTAAAAATGGAGGTTGGTTGGCCGTGACGGTAAAACGCGACAGGAAAAGGAGAAGTTATACCACCATTAGAGGTGGATAATCTTAACTAAGTCAAGAAGCAAATCAATAATTTCGTCAATAGAAAGAGAAACTCGTTGTACATTGATAGCCGCTACAGTAGGATCATACTTAGATCCAAGTTCCCGGAGAAGCCAGAGAGAAAGATCATCATCATCGACAGGTTTGTTAGCATTGGCAAATGAAAGAGCCAAAGATTTGACATGTTCAATATAATCCTCTATGGAATGAGATCCTTTGGTGATAGTTTGCAACTCGGTTTTGAGATGTTGAACACGAAACTGAGTTTGAGCACCAAAGAAAGTTTCCAGGCAGACCCACACAGAGTGAGTCGTCTCTTTACCAGCAACAAGAGACGACAAATATTTGGAGAAGGAAGAGGTAAGTCAACTAATGATCATTTGATGAAGACGATCTCATTGATGCACAACATCAACATTTGTTCCATTAACATTAAGAACATGTTTGAGATTGTCGTCGAGAACGAATCTATTAGATCATAGCTCTTTTGAATAGGGATAACATGCGTTCGCCATAGAAGATAGTTGGTGCAAGAAAACTTTAGAGATAATGTCTTGTTTGATGGCATACAATGGAGAAGATTAATTCAAAGAAGCAGAGATAACTTCAAGGTTTGATGAGGAAGCCATATAAATAGCAGTATTCTAAAAGGCAGATCTAGGCGGCGCTGGGCGACCAGTCACCGCCCAAGATTCGTCTGGAATTGACATGTAGGCGGCCATGCTTAAAAGGCGGCTCCAGGCGGTGGGGCGGCCGCCTAGGCGCAGTAGCTCGGAGAAAGAGGCGGGTGCTTAGGTCAATTTTCAAAAAAAAAAGTCAGTCCTAAATCCGAAACCCGATAACCCGTGGCACAAAACTAGAAGCAGCAACAACATCCAGTAGCAGAAGAAGAAAAGAAGAAGAAGAAGAAGAAGCGACATCCAGAAGAGAAGAAGAAGAACCAGCAGTGACATCCAGAAGAGAAGAAGCAACACTAGCATCCAGCCGCCTAGGTCAGTCTTTTTCTTCTTCTTATCTGTCTTCTTTTCAGTCTTCTTTTTCTTCTTTTACTCTTCTTCTTCGTGTGTGGTGGTGCCGTTGAAGTTTTTTCTTTTTTTTCTTCTTCACTCTTCTTTTTCTTTTTGTAAGCTGCTGAGCAGCTGAGTGCTGCAGCTGTTGCTGAAACAAAAGAATGATAGTGAGATTTTTCTTTTTTACTTTCTGCTTTGGGTTTGCTTTCAATTTTTAATTCATTGTTGTGGGAAGAGGGTTTTGGTTAACAGTTGGCGCATTTATGGCCAGGTTGACCAAATATGTAAGTAAAATGCAGCTTTGGGCAATATCTACATCTGCGGATGCTTTTTTGTACCAATAAAAATAGAAAAAATATACAAGATATTTTGTATCTCTGGTGGATTCTTTATTATTACCATTATATGAGACTTTAAATTTGGGTATAATTTTCGATTGAACATATTTTTAATTCCTAAATATATATATATTTTTAAAAAAATTGGCGACCGCCTAGCGCCTTTTACAACCTTGAGAAATAGAGAACTGGATCGTAGGCTCTGATACCATGTAAGATTTTGAATAAGGAAAATTTATGAAATGCCAAAAAATTGCAAAAATTTTATGAAAAATCCACCGCAAAATAACATTTCATCGCGTGCCCAGAATTAGCGAAAAATATATAAAGGGGGTTCTGAATGATCTTTTTGCCCTTCTAATTTATTGAAAATACCCCCGAACCCTACTCTTCAAAAAAATATTTCGATACTTCCTCTTCTTCCATACGCCGCTCAGTTTCGAATCTAGGTTTTCTCCTCCAAAATCTTCAAACCTTACTTCAAAAACTCATCAAAAATTTCGGAAAGACGGACAAACGGTAAAACTGTTAAAACAGAGGTCCAAACATCATTTTTTCGCGATTCTAAAATTTTGGAAGGCCGACTAACGAAGAAGCGGTTATATTCGGCTCCTCGGAAATACGCTCCTTTTGCGATAAACCGGACCTCGTTTCGACCTCCCAGTCAAAAGTTATGGCCCTTCAAAGTTTCAACTAGTCATAAAATACAGAAGAATGATCATTCTCCGTGGTAATATCACGGAGAATGGCCATTCTCCGTGCTAAAACCATGACAAAGAATGGCCATTCTTCTTGTTAAATTGACAAAGAATAGCTATTCTCCGTGTTAGAATGACGGAGAATCGCCATTCTTCATTCTCTATCAATTTAACAAAGAGAATGGCCATTATGGCCATTCTCCTTGTTAAATTGACAAAGAATAGCCATTCTCCGTGTTAAAATGACGAAAAATGGCCATTTTCCGTCAATTTAACAAGGAGGATGACCATTCTCCGTCATTTTAACATGAAGAATGGCCATTCTCCGTGTTAAAATGACGGAGAATGGTCATTCTCAGTCATTTTATCACGGAGCCATTTTCCGTGGTTTTAACACGGAGAATGGCCATTCTCCAACATTTTGACATGGATAAGGCCATTCTCCGTGGTTTTAGCATGGAGAATGGTCATTCTCCGTGATTTTAACACGGAGAATGACCATTCTCCATCATTTTGACATGGATAATGCCATTCTTCGTAGTTTTAGCACGGAGAATGGTCATTCTCCGTGATTTTTAACGCGGAGAATGGCCATTCTCCGTCATTTTAAAACTAGGGAGAATGGTCATTCTCCGTGATTTTTAACGCGGAGAATGGCCATTCTCCGTCATTTTAACACGGAGAATGGTCATTCTCCGTATTAAAATCACGGAGAATGATGGAGAACAGTCGACAGAAAACTAAAACCTAATTTTTTGTGGAAAAAAATTTGTCAGGAACAAAAATTCATGAGTTTTCGTTCTTCTTTCAAAACGATGCTAACTCTTGAGGAAAAGAAGAAAAAGATCTTCTCTCCATAATTGACCTAATCGCCGGAAAACTTCAAATCTCTCCACGATGATGATGATGATGAATGATGATCGGAGTTCGACTGAAGAAAAGCACAGTGAACTACGAACGATCTTTGAGATCTCTGCTGAAGATGAGAGCAATGTAATTCAGATCTCTCGTGAAGAAGAAGATCAAGACGAAAATCGCAATCCAAATCTGAGTTTGTACGAAGGGTAGTTATGGTATTATAAAGATGACAATTTTGTAAATACAGAGCATCTAAAGGGAATCTTGGAATATTTAACGTGGAAATATATAATTCTGGTTATTTCATAAAACCCATCCTGCTGGTGGGTTTTCATACAAACCAACCCCAAAATTGGGTTTCTCAGCAATTTCCAGTTTTGAATATCTTCTTTTATTGCTTTGTATGTATTTCTCATGTGTATAAATACAATAGTTGGCAAATATCCTATAATCTTGTAGGTAATAATTACAATACGGCTGGTTAATCTCTTATAATGACACGTTTTCTTTAATCATAAAGATGATAATTACAATATAGTTAGCAATTGACAATTTTTTTATAGTTGACATATTTCAAATTTTTTGGTTGTCATCTATCAGCGAGCACATTTTGGTTAGAAAGTATGAGAAGAATGATGTTTTTTGGTCAAAATCTGATTTTGATTCTGCATCTGTTTTTTCCCTACAATGTGTGAAAACAGTAATGTATTGTGACTGAGTGATTTTTATGGGAGTTTCAGAAACATTGGAATGTACAGTGAAGCAAATGATGGATTTAGCTAAATTCAATTCCGATGGGATTTCATATAAGAGTGAATATATGATGGGTTTTAATCAAAGTTTAATATCTGTGTGCATTTTTAAAATTTAGAGGAATTGTAAAATTTATGATTGGTAAAGCTGAAAACATGATTTTGATTGGTTGATGATAATTTTCAGAAGGAATTTCTTTTCCTTCTGACTTGGTTCAGAGTTTTATAATATTTTTCAGATATTAGCGTGGAAAGAGTGATATGATTGGTTTTAGCTAAGCGGCTGTTTGTTTTTGCCGCTTATATATGGCAACCACTTGTAAGTGGCAACAAATAAGTGTTTTTGTTTTTTTCCACTTATAAGTGACAGACACTTGTAACTGGCTCAAATTTTAGAAGTGATACTTTGTCACTTCAAAAATGAATAAGCACTTGTAAAGTGTAAAAAGTCTATTTGTCATCGTCTAATTTTTTAAAATGGCTAAAATACTCCACGGCTCGTTCATTCTTTTCTTATTTTCTAAAATAATTGAAATGTTTCCAAATTGATGTTTAATGCTTCAAACTTATGTGTTTAAAGACTATTAAAAATGTTTATGTTTAACAATTTGAATTCCAATATTATCTTGATATCAATATCCCATGCGAATAAATTTGATGGCATCATATGTACATATAATAACTTTTTTTACATAATGAGCTATAACAATTATATAATTGTTCTGAATACAAGGGTATAATGGTTAACTTTTAAATTATATCAGATACCTAAAACAGTTATAAGTGGCAAAAACAAACAATATTTTGAACCACTTCTAAGTAGCTCCACTTGTATGTGCCACTGATAAGTGGTGCCACTTATAAGTGGAAAAAAAAAACAAACACCCCCTAACATTTTGATTTTGGTTGAAAGTGTTAGGGTTATATACTAAAAGCATCACTTTTGTAGTAACATTATTTCCTTAAATTTTGAATGGGAATCTTATGGGCAAATGTTTGCATATTGTATTTGTTGCAAGTGTTAATGCAAATGTCTGATATTCTATATTGTAGATAATATGGTGTGTTGTGTCACACAGAAGAGCATATTATCAGTTTCCTATGGAGTATATAAATAGTTCACAACCTAGATGGACTTGGACAATCTATTGGAAAGGTTGTAGTGTAATATAGTATTAGTCTATCTTGACTATAGGTTTACACTAGTACACTTTGTGTGTATTGAACAGGACCACTTGAGGTTGTTCTCTTTGTACTGACTACATAAGAGAACAAACACCTCTGTTATTATGGATGCTTGTGCTCTTAATCGGGATATAATAACGGACATGTATATGCAATGTGCATTACTTTGACTCATAAAAGAGTGAGATTCATTATGGATCAACAACCTCTATGAATTGGGTAATAACATTGTATGTATGATGGGCTATTGATTATAAATAGAATCCATGTCCCGATACATCTGGTTGATGATGTCCCCTTAAGGAGCTCATAAGGATTGTCATGTAAACCCTGCAGGTGGATTATATCCGACATGACAAATAAAGTTGAGCGGTACTACTTAAGGATAAAAGATGTCGAATCAATATAGTTGTCAGTAACTTATTTGATCGACGGACATACGATATCTTAACATGGGGAGCCAAACGAGCATATAATAAAAGGAGCCTACAAACATAATTTGGGATTAGGGAGGTAGTGCAACAATAGCTCATTAGTGAACCGAGCTATTGTTAATGGGCCTAGATTGTGTGTTCGGGCTGAACACGGGATATCCAGATCCGTTAGGAGGCCTAACCCTAATTTCTCCTCATGGTCCCTGCCGTAGCCTATATATATCCTCTATTCTCTGGCCGCCAGATTACTGATCAGAAATCTGAAACTTTCTCTAAATTCGTGATTCACGTAAGGAGAGAAAGAGAGGGCTGATAAGGAGAAGAAAAGGTTAGGAGATCGTCGCCCACACGACGTCCAACTCGAGGAAGGAATACGTGCAGAAGATCTTGGGGTCGTCCGCTCGAGATTGCCAGGAATTACTTGTCTCCTTTCCGTCGCAGGTATAATTTGTGAACCCTAGTTTCCGCCTATGAAGGGTTAGAACACGTATTAGATCTGTTTAACTTTCTACCGATCAATACGCACACCAAAGGAAGGGTCCTGGGAATTCCCAGTTCCATCAATTGGTATCAGAGCCACTTTGGATCTACGTATTGATTGATACGTCCATGTTGTCCAATAAAATTTGCGCTGTGTAATAGTCGGTAGATGTAGATCTGTTCTAACTCGGTTTTGCAGGCATCTTAGATCCAACTATTATGGTCCAATGCATATTTTTTATTGTGTTGTTTAAACCACGGACATGTCGTGGATGTTTTTGTTGCTGTGGATGTAATTAAAATCATGAGGGTTGATCGTGCTTATTATTTTAATTTTTCAATCTAGATTATGTGTGAACTCCTTCGGGAGGCATAGGATTGATGTAATTTTAATTATTTTTGATCAATCGTGATCACGGTGGTGGCTGTTTCTGATGCCGGATGAGATACTTGTTTTAAGCAGTCCAGAGGCAGACAGATGATTTTCGATAAAGGAATCGACAGCCAAAACCTTTTAAAAAACGGGACGCTGCCCCTAACCCCATGACCTGACCGGGCAGGTCGAACCCCGAATAGATCTGCGCAGCGCCAGATTTTGGATTCGGATAGTTGAGGACGGAGCAGCAAAGATGACCATAATAGTTGGATATTTTCTCTTATTTTTGTTATTTTGCTTTTTCTGATTATGCATGTTTATTATTGTGTGGTTGTTTTTTTTGAAAAACCAAGCCTACATTAATAATGGACAATATGGACATAATATCAACTAGTAGAAAAACCCTCTTTGTTAAATAACGAAGTGGGAGAGGATATTTATTTAGTATAAATCCTATGGTCTCCATTACTGGTTTGTAGGTGATGTAATTATACTTACGTGTTGGCTTTAGTGCTTTCCTCCATATCGGATGAGTATAATTATGGATCACCATACAAACTTTCTTAGGGATAATTGTAGAAAGTTACCTAGTATGTGTTCACTTCTCCATCTGAAGGAACTCATTACAAGGTAATGGACTTAGTATTAAGTAATGGTATACACTTAGATACAAATAATGGTATCCTCTCCATCGAAGTCACTGCTATTATTTGTATGACCAGAGCAAGACCAGCATATTAATTTTATTTGTCATAAAGTTATATTGACATGATAGTAAAATTAATAAGAAAAACCTACTTGAACAAAGTTGAATTTGTATACGTCCACACTATCGTGGCATGCTAAATTCATGGTGTTCAAGGTGTTGGTGAATTTCTTATTATTGTTTTGAGGGAATCAATATTTGGTTAATTCAAAAGTTTTTTTTTGCCCTACATAATTTTATTTATGTGATTCTCAGGATTTCAAAAATGGGTTCTTTCAGTCCACTTATGGTGATTCTTAAAGAAAACAAACTTACTGGACCTAATTATATTAACTGGAAACGTAATTTGGACATTGTTCTGACTGCTGAGAAGTACAAATATATACTTGTTGAGAAATGCCCACCTAAGCCTGATGCTAATTCTGATGAAGAGGTCAAAAAGGCTTATAAGAAGTGAAAAAAGGCAGATGAGATGGCGCGGTGTTACATTCTGGCATCTACGTCAAATGTACTGCAACATCAGCATCAGGCCATGGCCACTGCTTATGACATGATGTATAACCTCAAGGAACTCTTCGGACATCAGAGTAGAGCAGCTAGGCAGTTTGCTATGAAATGTTTGATGAATACAAAAATGGCTGAGGGTACACCAGTAAGGGATCATGTTCTCAAGATGATGGGTCATCTGAATGAGATAGAGATCCTTGGAGCTGAAATCGATGGGGAATCCCATGTCGATATCATTCTCGGGACTCTGCCTAAAAGTTTTGACAATTTCTGCCTTAATTACAACATGAACAAAAGGTTGTATAGTTTGACAGAACTTACAAAAAAGCTACAGGATGCTGAATCTCTCTTTAAGCAGAGTGGTCATGTTTTTGTTTCTGAAAAGGCTTCTACTTCTAAGCCAAAAGGCGGTAAGAAGAAGAATAACATTCAGAAACAGGCAAACTCAGCAAAGAAGGGCATGGGACCTCAAGGCGCGGTGAAAAAGCCGAAAGGCAAATGTTTCAAGTGCAAAGGGTCAGGACATTAGAAGACTGATTGTCCACTTCTCAAACAAGGGAAAAAAAGAAGGTATATCTCATTTACTAGTAGTTGAAACATGTTTAGCGGTGTTATCTACCGGCACCTGGTATGTAGATACAGGAGCCACTAATTATGTCTGCAATACATTGTAGGGGTTCCAGAAAACTAGACGGCTCAGTGATGGAGAGATATGCTTGTTCATGGGTGATGCTACAAAAGTATCGGTCGTTGCATTAGGAGATGTCACTTTATCTTTTAGTAGAAATAAGTCTTTGATATTGACAGATTGTTTTTATGCACCTTCACTTAGAAGGAATTTAGTTTCTGTTTTTATGTTAGTTAAGGATGGATATTCAGTTTATTTTAATAACAATATTGTTATTAGAAAGAATAAATATTTTATCTGTTCTGGTGCATTGGTTGATAATTTGTATGTCATTAATCCTATTTCGCCCACAATACAACTTATGAAAATGAATAATATGTCATCTAACTTAAATAAGAGAAAAGAACCTTCTTGTATGAACCAAACATATCTTTGGCACTTGCGATTGGGGCATATTAACCTAAGAAGGATTCAAAGACTGGTTGAAGATGGACCTTTGAGTTCATTGGAAGTAGAGGCACTACCAGCCTGTGAATCCTGCTTGGAAGGTAAAATGACCAAAAGGCCTTTTACGGCAAAGGGGTATAGGGCCAAAGATGTGTTGGAATTGGTTCATTCTGATTTGTGTGGACCCATGACTATCCAAGCTAGAGGTGGCTTTGAATATTTTGTCATATTTATTGACGATTATTCAAGGTATGGATACATTTATTTCATGCGCCATAAGTCTGAGTGCTTTGAGAAATTCAAAGACAAGGCTGAAACGGAGAAACATTATGGAAAATGTATTAAGTTATTATGATCAGATCGTGGTGGCGAGTACCTCTTTAGAAAGTTTAGGGATTATTTATCAGAGGCTGGGATTGTATCCCAATTGACTGCACCTGGAACGTCCCAGCAGAATGGTGTAGCCGAAAGAAGGAATAGAACTCTTATGGAGATGGTTAGATCAATGATGAGTTATTCGGATTTGCCAGATTTATTTTGGGGATATGCTTTAGAGACTGCAGCTTATATTTTGAACTTGGTTTCTTCTAAGTCAGTACCTCTTACTCCCACAGAGCTGTGGATTGGGCGTAAGCCTAGTCTGAAACATGTTCGCATTTGGGGTAGTCCAGCACATGTGCTGAATGGAAAAGCAGATAAGTTGGAATCTCGTACAGAAGTACGCTTGTTTGTAGGCTATCCAAGAGGAACGAAAGGAGGTTTATTTTATAGTCCTAAGGATCAGAAGGTCATTGTTAGCACCAATGTTCGATTCTTAGAGAAAGACTATGTGATGAACCATAAACCCACAGGTAGAGTTGTTCTAGAAGAACTGAGACGTGAGACACCAAGTACTTTAGTACCAACAGTACAAAAGGATGAACCACAAATAACTATACAACGTGTCATAAATGTTACACCACAACCGATAGTGTCTCGTTGTAGTGGGAGGGTTGTAATACAACCTGATAGATATATGTTCTTGGGAGAGTCGTCAGACTTTGTCCCTGAGGAACAAGATTATGATCCTTGTACCTACAATGAAGCACTCCAAGATAAAGATGCAGAGTCTTGGCAAAAAGCAATGATATCTGAAATAGAATCTAAGGATTCTAATCAAGTCTGGGAGCTTGTAGAACCACCCGTTGGTGTATGTCACGACCCGCACCCAGTGTAAGGGCACGAGAAGTAACGAACGCCCAGCCTATGCCGCAGTGTCGGCGGTAGAACGCTGTCCTGAGTCACAGTATCTAATACAGTCTAAAATAAACTCCGAATGGAGAGTAAATAATAAGTAACTCAATCACAATACTAAGATGGAAAAGAAGAAAGAATCTCAAGAGAGTCACAGATACAAGTCTAGGTGTAAAATCATCAGAATAAAACTCAAGTACAACTCATAAAGTCTCAAACAGAAATACAAATAAAGTACTAAGTCTCAGCTAGACTATAGGCAAGTCCTCAGCGACTATGGGATCCACCTGAGGGTCCACGTCACCAGTGTCATCTAAGCCAATGCCATAATAAGTAGGGCAGTACTCCTCATCAATACCTGTAAAATTTTCAACATGCCCAGTCAGGACGGAACGAGCATATATCTCTCACAACAGTTCATAGCAGGAATGGACATATAAAGCAAGCTATAGAAAACTATACATGAATCGCTGTAAAGAGAATCAACAAGAGGGAGAGGCTATAAATGAGATATAATATGATAAATAGAGAAATGTAACCTTCTATATGAATCAGAGCATGAATTGGTTATGTAAACAGTTTGGGTTGCACATGGATACAGCTAAGGAGTGCACATGGATAACAACTACTGGGGATAATGATCACATAACCAACTACACCCTCCCTGCCCCAATCAATACACAAGGATCAATGCATGTTATGTTATTGCACATGGATATCAACTACTGTATACATGGAGCTCATATGGTCATGAGTGTACATGAATAACATATGAGTGCACATGGATAAATATGAATACATGGAGTACATGATGGCCATGATAAAGTACATGAACATGACATACTCGATGTATCCGAGAGGATAACATCGCATGAAAAGATCCAGAGAGTACTAATCCGTGTGAACATCGTGTCAGCATCAAGTATACTAGTCCATAACAAGAGAACATATCCAAAGAATTATGAAAAGATCAGAGAATGTACTCGCCTAGCAAATCGAACTGCTGATGATGAGGTGTAGCTAAACTGGGGCAATGCAAACCTATTTAAAGTACACACATATCACAACCAAGTCTACAATATCAAGAGAAATAGCTACAATGCAAGACTACATGCTTCTAGGTCCATTTTGGTCAAAGTCAACCCTCGGTCAACCCTGGTCAAACCTGGTCAACGCTGGTCAAACCCGGTCAAACCTGGGTCAACTGGTCCGTCTACTAATTTCTAGGTCATACACAAAATTCTAGGTCATTTGGAGTTCGTTTGAGTTGAATTGGATCAAGTTTGACCCAAAGTTGACTTTTGTCAATTTGGTCAACTTGTCGACCAATTCGACAAAACTAAGCTCGAAATGACAAACCAAATCTGTCCTAGGGCTCCTATAGTCATGTGCACAACTACAATCTAATCTAAGAGAATTAACAAGCAATTATATATATATATATATATATATATATATATATATATATATATATAAATATATATATATATATATATATATAAATATATATATATATATATATATATATATATATATATATATATATAGGTATATACACACATGTGTATATACAATACAACAAAACCCAAATCTAACAAAATGGTGTGTGTGCGTGTGTATGTACTGGTGCTTACTGAAATAAGGGTCAAATCTGAGATTAAAACAGCAAACACAATCATGATATATCTCAAATTAATATACTATTATATACATATATATATACAATCAAGAAACTATCTATATATATATATATATATATATATATATATATATATATATATATATATATATATATATATATATATATATATATATATATATACATATATATATATATATATATATATATATATATATATATATATATATATATATATTTTATATATATATATATATGTATATATATATATATATATATATATATATATATATATATATATATATATATATATGTATATGTATATACAATGCTCAAAAGGAAAGTAATACCAATGGTTTTGAAATAGGTTTAGTGAATCCAAATCTGGAATTAAAACCATCTCGACCCATTCTCAACATGTATGTATTAGCAATGGGTTTCAACAGGATTTTATATATATATATATATATATATATATATATATATATATATATATATATATATATATATATATATATGTGTGTGTGTGTGTGTGTGTGTGTGTGTATATATAGCTATATATAGAAAAACATATATACTCATAATTGATGGAACATTATGAAACAAAACCAAAAGTTGGTTCCCACAAATCCGAAACCTCATATATGTCCTGAAAACTCAGATTTTGTAAACTAAGAAGTTGGAAATCAAAATATCGCATTTAACTCAAAAATCGAAATATCATATAAATCTCAATTTTATCTAATTCAATAAAACCCGATTATGCTTGGAAAAAACAAACAAATAGGTGGTGATCCCGCGGATCACTTCCCACAAGTTCTAATTATCATATATGAACTAACAATTCAGAAAATACGGACTAAAAAGTCAAGGATCGAAAAATCACATTTATACTCAAAACTTTGAACCCGAAAAACCCAATTTTGACAAAACGACTCAAAACGCAAAATACACCAAACGAGCCCACAAAACTCGAAATACACGCTGGTCTAACCTACGTGATACGCTCGGGTACTCTCGGGTTCGAAATCGTGTCCGTATCGTATCCACAGAACGTGTATCGGAATTTTTCGATACCGCGTGGTACGCGTGCGTTCTCGCTCGTTTGAGCGCCGCACACGCAACGAAATGCCACGTGCTCGTACACGTAGCTGGGGGGGGTCCTTGGGTAGGTCTAGGACATGATGACACGGCGACACGCTGCCCGAAACAGCGTACGCAGACCCACGTACCGGCGCGGCCTGCTGCGTGCGCGCGCCCGCGCGCCCTCGTGCGCGTGGTGCCGGCCTCGCTGCTCCCTCGTCGGGCTACGCCGTGACTTGGGGTTCGTCCTACGGGTCGTCTAGGTCTAGGTCAACATGTTTCGGGTCCTGGAACGGGTCTTTGCGGCGTCGTGTGCGCGCACGAAGTCCGTTTCCGCGATAAAAATCAACCCGAGTGTACAGTGTGGCTGACCAGTGCACGCGCGATTTCTCCGCGCTCGCTCGACGAAACGTCGTGAAATTTTACGAACATGTGGGCAGAGGTTGCCCCTACATGCTCATAAAAGTTCACGTAAGACGGAGCTCTGTGCGTCGAGTTATGATGCACAGACTGCAGGACGTGCACGGGACTGTGCATGGGATCTCGTGCACGCGTGTCCGTGTCCGAAACATTACTGAAAAGTCATCGATTTCCAATCTGTCTTCACGAAAGTTTATTGAAATGATATTATCTAAATATCCATGAAGTCAGAATCGAAAAACAGCAACTTTCAATCCTAAGCGGTATTTCGTCGAACACGTACCGTAAGGAACCGACACGGGCTCGATACCTCCATCAAACGGAGTCAAAATCCTACCAAATTTTGTGGGCAAGGCTAGGGCACCTATATGGATGCAAAAATGAAGAAAAAACTAGATTTGCAATGGTAGATTAGGGGTTTACCTATTGAGTGTCAAAACTTAATGATCGGAGCTACTCGGTTGTCGTGTCGGCCGATTTTCCTCCAGCAAAACCTTCCGTCTCCACTCCAGAAATGGTCCAACAGATCCTCCTCTCCTCGACGAGCACAACGGAGTTCGTTTGGGAAGAAACGGACTCCGGATGAAGGAAAATGTGTTTTGGAGAGTTGGATCTCTTAGGGTTTCTTGTGGAGGCTACAAACTACAAATGAATGCAACAAAGGGAGGGGGTACTGCTGTTGGGCAGCCAAGGGGGTTCTCTAGGGTTAGGGTTTCACTTGGGCCAATTCTTTCTCAAGTAGAAATGGGCCCAAGTCGAAAAGCTCAAAGGCCTACATGCAAAAAGGCTAATTAAATAATTAAAAACCTTAAAAATAATCTAATGCACAAATTAAATTCTAAAAATGAAAATAACAATTCTAATGCATGGTTAGGCCTCTATACAAGTCCACTAAGGTTAAACCAGTTGATAGCACAAACAAGAGTCAACATATTCAGAAAATCACAGAAAGGCCAAAATGGCTAAAAATTAATTAATCACTCTAAAAATTTACTAATAAAATCTAAATTAATTCTAATGATGATAAATCTAA
This sequence comes from Iris pallida, assembly GCA_029216955.1. Lineage (NCBI taxonomy): Eukaryota > Viridiplantae > Streptophyta > Magnoliopsida > Asparagales > Iridaceae > Iris > Iris pallida. The sequence goes on along the minus strand of JANAVB010008798.1, from coordinate 8,180,109 downwards.
TTTCTGATATAGCATTAAGGTTCTAGGTCAGGGTTGGCTAAGGTCAAACTACCAAGTCACCAGTCTGCAACCAATCAAATCACACTGCAAGTAATCCAATTAATAAATAGATAAAAATTCAAATAAAAATCATAAAAATTGAAATAAATAACAATTACTAAAATACCCTTGAAATTGAAAAGTGAGTGTGACAGTGTAAAAGCCATTGGATGCAAGTGGGTCTATAAGAGAAAAAGTGGATCAGACTGTAAGGTTGAAACCTTTAAAGCTCGGCTTGTAGCAAAAAGTTTTACTCAAAGAGAGGGTATCGATTATGAGGAAACCTTTTCTCCTGTAGCCATGCTTAAGTCTATCCGGATTCTTTTATCTATTGCAGCTCATCTCGATTATGAGATTTGGCAAATGGATGTCAAGACAACTTTCCTTAATGGAAGTCTTGAAGAAGACATCTATATGAAGCAACCAGACGGATTCATTGAAAAGGGCCAGGAGCATCTTGTTTGTAAGCTCAAGAAGTCCATTTATGGACTTAAGCAAGCTTCCAGATCTTGGAACATATGTTTTGATCAGGTGATAAAATCCTATGGATTTGATCAATGTCAGGATGAATCATGTGTATACAGAAAGTGTGACGGAAATGTGGTAGTGTTCCTAGTACTTTATGTGGATGACATCTTGCTCATTAGAAACAATGTGAAGGTGTTATCTGATGTAAGGGTATGGTTATCCAAACAGTTTGATATGAAGGACTTGGGAGAAGTAGGTCACATCTTTGGGATCAAAGTTCTACGAGATCGCAAAAAAAGGATGTTGGGCTTATCCCAAGCTTCTTATATTGATACTGTACTAACTCGTTTTAGTATGCAAAATTCTAAGAAAGGTTTTTTACCTTTTAGACATAGAATTGCTCTATCAAAGGAGTAGTGTCCGAGGACACCTAAAGAGATAGAGAACATGAAGGCAGTTCCTTATGCTTCAGCAGTAGGAAGCTTAATGTATGCAATGCTATGTACGAGACCAGACATCTGCTTTGCCGTAGGTATGGTCAGCAGATATCAGTCTAACCCAGGACAAGAGCACTGGACTGCCGTAAAGCATATTTTGAAGTACCTGAAAAGGACTAAAAAGTATATGTTAGTTTACCAGGCAGATAATTTAGTTTCCTTGGGGTATACAGACTCAAATTTTCAGTCAGATAGGGATTCCAGGAAATCTATCTCAGGTTATGTGTTTACTTTGGGAGGTGGAGCCATTGTGTGGAGGAGTATCAAGCAAAAATGTATTGCTGATTCCACTATGGAAGCCGAGTATGTGGCAGCCTCTGAGGCAGCCAAAGACGCGATTTGGCTCAGAAACTTTCTGTTGGACTTGGATGTGGTACCTAGTTTGCCTAAGTCTATTACACTTTGTTGTGATAATAGTGGTACAGTTGCAAACTCGAAGGGGAAGAAAACGTATGTGTTTACTCTTGTTCTTATTATTGCTTTTTTAAATTTGTTTTCCCATCTTTGACTAAGTGACAAAGGGGGAGAAAACGTATTGAGGGGGAGTTGTCTACCTACGGGGGAGTTACTCCCTGAAGATGCTATCTCTCTAATTTGTCAATTATCAAAATGGGAGAGATTGTCGGCACATTTTATTTTGATTATTAACAGCATCTTCGTAGTTTAGTTTTCTGTATCTTCAGATTTAAATATTCTCAGAAGCTCTACTACATGAAGTACTTCCGTTCAAGCGCAACCATCTTTTACATCGAAGACTGAAGCAGTTACCGGCGTTCCTTGCATAAGACGACATCCTCCTGCTTAGAGTCTTCGTGTCTGTACAAAGTCTAGGTATATCTGTAAACACCTAAGGACGGATGACAAGTAAAAGAACAAGTCAAAAAGCAAATACCTACAGAGCGGCATACCGGCGGCATGCTTCGGCATACCGGCGGTATACCGTTTTAGAGTACAAAAAGTTGCTGTGACAAATTGTCGGCATACCGACGGCATACTCCGACATACCGGCGGTATACCGTTTTTAGCGACCCAAAAGTTGCTGTGACAAATTGTCGGCATACCGACGGCATGCTCCGGCATACCGGCGGTATACTGTTTTTAGCAACTCAAAACTCGCTGTGACAAAACATCGGTATACCGACGGTATGTCGCTGCATACCGACGGTATACCGAGTTTCAAATATTTGATTTTTGATTTGCTCTGACTAGCATTAATGGCCGTATTTAATGCTCTCAAACGGTCATTAATATGACCGTTACTATTTGGCCGGTATACCGACGGTATGTCGCTGCATACCGACGGCATGCCGGTCTGCCTGTATTCAGAAGCATTAAATGCCACCAACTCTTGGTTTCTCTATAAAAGAAAGCTCTCTCTCTCTCTTGAGACTTTCACTAACTCTTGTCATAAATTTTCCAACAACCAAGAGCTCCACTATTAATACTCTTCAAGCTTTTAATTGTCATCCTCTCCCAAAGTGATAGAGTATTTAAGAGTTGTAAATTTCGATCTTCATGTGTTAGAAGATTAACAAGTTTCTCTTCTCATTTGTTTGAAGTTGGCGAGCCTTCGTAAGAAAACTCGTGTGTTGAAGTTGGCGAGTCTTCGGATCCAAACTCGTGTTGAAGTTGGCGAGTTCTTCGGATCCAAACTCGTGTGTACTATTTGACTAAATAGTAGATTTAAGCCGGAGAGAGTTCCGGGACTGGATTGCCTCAAGCGAGGATACCAGGATACATCTTGTGTTTGATCTTCTCACTCTTTACTTTTATTTCTCATATATTGCTTCTGTTGCACTAGTTATTTTATTTCCCTATTCACCCCCCCTCTAGGGTTCTACAATTGGTATCAAAGCTTTGTTCTCTTGATTTGGATTTACACCCTTTGAGTGATCCATGGCCTCTAACCCTAGTATCAACACCTTCCACAATGAAGGATACTCCACAAATTGGCCTTCCCTATTTGATGAAACAAACTATAACTACTGGAATATTAGGATGAGCATTTATCTGAAGTCCATAGATTTCGATTTATGGGATTGCGTGATAAATGGCCTTCCTACTCCTTCCAGAGTTATTGAGGATATTGCTTCTGACACCCTTCGGGACACTTTTATTGAAAACACCAAGAAGCTTGCGAGTCGAGATGCCAAGGCAATGAATGCTCTTTATTGTGCTCTCGACAGTAGTAAATTCAACCGAATCTCTACTTGCAAGACTTCCAATGAGATTTGGAAGTTACTTGAAGTCACACACGAGGGAACTTCACAAGTGAAGGAATCCAAAATTAATAGACTCACGCAAGAATATGAGTCCTTTAAAATGAAGCATGATGAATCTATTACTTGCATGTTTACTCGTTTTGGTGACATTATTAACCCTCTCTCTTCTCTTGGTAAGGAATATCCTGCTCATGAAAAGATCAGAAAAATTCTTAGAGGATTGACGAAAGTTTGGAGTCCTAAAGCTACCGCAATCATTGAGGGGAACGATCTAACAGTCATGAACCTTGAGACCCTCATGGGTAAGCTAATGACTCACGAGCTCGATATGAAGGATCAAGAGGAATCCTCCATACAAGAGAAGGAGAAGGAGAAGACCAAAGAGAAGGAGAAAACTCTTGCTCTCAAAGCGACAAAGTCCTACTCCAAGGATAGCTCCGACGACAATGAGTCGGACGACGATGAAGAAATAGCTCTCACAGCTAAGCACTTTCGGAAGTTCCTTAAATTCAACAAAGCCAACCGCTTCAGACGGGACAATGAAGAAGATCCGGCGTGCTATCAATGCAGAAGACCCGGACACATCAAGAGGGATTGTCCGATGATAAGAAAAGACTCAAACAAGTACGAGAAGCCTAGCAATGGAAGCTCGTCCTCCAGAAAGTTCGCCAACACAAGCATTTGGTGTGAGTGTGACGCGAGCGACTCCAACAACGACAAGGAGTGCAAACACAATGCCAACGTCTGTCTCATGGCAACCTATAAGGTACTTGATGATTTCTCCTTAAACACTCTTACCTATGATGATTTGGAGAAAGCTATTCTTGAATTGCATGAAGAGCACAAAGGTGTTCGGAATAAATACAAGAAATCTCTTAAAGAGGTTGAGGCTCTTCAACTTGAAGTAGAGAGGCTCTCAAGCATCATTATTGATGTGAAGGGAAAATCTCCTGCTTCTGACACGGATGAAATAGAGTCCTTGCGACTCAAGTTTCAAGAATCTCTTGACACCATCAAGAAAAAGGATGATGAGATTCAATCCATGAGAAGCTCTTATGAATTTGCTATGCACAAAGTTCAAGATGCTAATAGGAGAGAATATGACACTTCTATTAAGTATAATGATCTTCTTATACAGTGTAAGAAATTTGGTAATAAGGATACTACTCACATGCATGCTCCTAGACATCTCCACACTTACCACAATGCTAGGCATACTTCATACATGAACAATACACACAAATCCTTTCCTAACACTAGGAAAGGACTATTTGTTAAGAAAAATACTTTGCATCATGCTTTTTATTATCATCATCACAATACTAATGCTAGAGCTCCTCGCACTAGAGATTCACATATGCATAATTCTCACATATCTTCTTCTAAATCCTCTATGATTTGCAATTACTGTGGCTTGCTTGGACATACGACCAATTATTGTCATACAAGAAAACTTGTTGACAAGAAACTTTTTATGTGGGTTCCTAAGACTAACCCTCAAGGACCCATAAGATCATGGGTACCAAAATGTTCATCTTCAACTTATGTTGTAGGTGAAGAGTCCTTCTCATGCTAGAAGCAAGTGGATTCTCGATAGCGGTTGTTCACGGCACATGACCGGGGATGCTTCATTATTTACAATGCTATCGATGAAGAAGGAAGGACACGTCTCTTTTGGTAACAATCTCAAAGGTCACATTATAGGGAATGGTAATATAGGTTCCCTTCCTTATCCTTGTATTAAGAATGTGTGTCTTGTTACTAATCTTAAACACAATCTTCTTAGTATTAGTCATCTTACCGATAATGGTTATGATATCAAATTTGTTAAGCTCAAATGCTTCATTACCGATAACTCTAATGGATCTATTGTTTATGAAGGCATTAGAGAGAACAATATCTATGTTTTATATCTTGTTGAAGACACTAATAATGACAGGTGCTTAGTTGCTAAAAACGATAAGAGTTGGCTTTGGCACATGAGGCTTGGACACACCAACATGGATATCATCTCTCGTCTTGCTACAAAGAAGCTCGTAAGAGGACTCCCGAGTATCCCGTTCAAAAAGGATATGGTGTGTGAAGAATGCGAGAAGAGTAAGTTAACTAAGTCTTCTTTCAAATCAATCAACTCTGTGAGTACTTCTAGACCTTTTCAACTTATTCATATGGATCTTTTTGGTCCTAGTAGAGTTGCTAGCCTTGGAGGCAAGCTTTATGCTTTTGTTTTAGTTGATGATTTTTCGAGATTTACTTGGGTTATTTTTCTTGCTTGCAAAAAGTGATACTTTTCATGAATTTGTTGGCTTTTGTAAACGTGTTCAAAATGAGAAAGGTTTTTCTATTAACAAAATTAGAAGTGATCATGGAGGAGAATTTGATAATGCCGATTTCAAAAGATTTTGTGAAAAGAATGGTTTTGGACATAATTTTGCCTGTCCACGAACTCCTCAACAAAATGGTGTTGTGGAGAGAAAGAATAGAACCCTTGGCGATATGGCCCGGGCTATGTTAAACTAATATAAGCTTCCCCAATATTTTTGGGCGAAAGCCGTTAATACGGCATGTCATGTTATAAATAGGGTCTTGATTAGACATATTTCTAAGAAGACTCCTTATGAGCTTTGGTTTGACAAAATTCCCTCTATTGATTATTTTAAAGTTTTTGGTTGCAATTGTTTTATTTTGAATACCAAGGATAACCTAGGCAAGTTTGAAAAAAAAGCCTATGAAGGAATATTCCTTGGATACTCTACTCATAGTAAAGGTTTTCGTGTTTTTAATAAAAGAAGTCTTTTTGTCGAAGAGTCAATCAATGTCTCTTTTAATGAACTCAACTCTTCTACATTTTCCTCTTCCGAGGATATTGATGACATCTCGTTTGGGTTGGAGAACTCCTCTATTGAAGATCGTCCTTCTTCATCTAACAATGAAGTTGTGACTCCATCAAAAGAGTCTCCTCTCGAGCCTCCTCAAAAGGATCTCCCAAAAGAATGGAGATTTGTCACCAATCATCCTAAGGAGCTTATCATTGGGGATCCTTCCTCCAGTGTTAGCACTAGATCCGCCACTTGTGATCTTTGTGCAAACGTGGCTTTTATCTCTCAAATAGAGCCTAAAAATATTAATGATGCTTTTCTTGATGAATTTTGGATGATAGCTATGCAAGAGGAGCTAAATCAATTTGAGCGAAGCAAGGTTTGGGAACTTGTCCCAAAACCTAGCAATCATCCCATTATTGGAACTAAATGGGTGTTTCGCAACAAACTTAATAAAGATGGGTTGGTGACTCGTAACAAGGCCCGATTGGTTGCTCAAGGCTATAACCAAGAGGAAGGCATTGACTACGACGAAACCTATGCTCCGGTTGCACGTCTTGAATCCATTCGTATGCTTTGTGCTTTTGCTTATTTTAATGACTTTAAGCTCTTTCAAATGGATGTTAAGAGTGTTTTTCTGAATGGTATTATTAAAGAGGAAGTTTATGTTAAACAACCTCCCGGCTTGAAGATTTTCAATTTCCTAATCACGTGTTCAAACTCCACAAAGCCCTTTATGGCCTCAAACAAGCTCCCCGTGCTTGGTATGAGCGCCTTAGCTCCTTTCTTGTTTCTCACAATTTTTCAAAGGGGAAAGTTGACACAACACTTTTTATTAAATCCCATAATGGCACTCTCTTATTGGTTCAAATTTATGTCGATGATATTATTTTTGGTTCTACTAACAACATACTTTGTGTAGAATTTGGTAAAGTTATGCAGGAAGAAATTGAAATGAGTATGATGGGTGAACTTTCCTTCTTTTTGGGGTTACAAATCAAACAAGGACCCAAAGGAACCTTCATCAATCAAGCAAAGTATACAAAGGACCTCCTCAAGCGTTTCGACCTCGACTCATCTAAATCAATGAGGACTCCTATGGCCACAACGACAAAGCTTGACAATGATGAAGATGTCACATCGGTCGACATTCGTAAGTATAGAGGTATGATCAGTAGTTTACTTTATTTAACTGCTAGCCGTCCTGATATCATGTTTAGTATTTGCTTGTGTGCACGATATCAAGCCAATCCAAAGGAATCTTACTTGTGTGCCGTTAAGCGCATTTTTCGTTATCTCAAAGGCACCATTAACATGGTTCTTTGGTATCCGAAATCCTCATCCTTCGAGCTTCACGGCTTTTCGGATGCGGATTTTGCCGGATGCAAGATTGACCGAAAAAGCACTAGTGGCACATGTCAATTTCTCGGGAAGTCTTTGGTATCGTGGTTTAGTAAGAAACAAAATACTGTTGCTCTTTCAACCACTGAGGCCGAATATATTGCGGTTGGTTGCTGTTGTGCACAAATTTTTTGGATGTCACAAACACTTTTAGATTATGGCATTCCTCATTATTGTACCCCTATTAAATGTGATAATACTAGCTCAATCAATCTCACGAAAAACCCGATTTGTCACTCACGCACGAAGCACATTGAAATTAGACACCATTTTCTTCGTGACCATCAACAAAAGGGAGATATTCGTCTTGAATTTATTGATACTACCTATCAGTTAGCCGATATTTTCACCAAACCGCTACCGGAAGATCGCTTCACCTTTCTTTGTCGAGAATTAGGCATTTTATCCTTTGATCCATAATCCCTCTTGGCCGGCACACCGACGGTATACAGCGGTATATCGACGGCATGTCGTTTTTCGATTCAGAATATGATTCTGTCTCGAAACTCGGCATACCGTCGGTATACGTCGGCATACCGCCGGTATGCCAGATCGAGGCGGACAGGATTTCAAATCCAGATCTGGGCCCACCTTTATTCCTTCTCCCTTTATTCTTCTCAACCCTCATTAAATTCTCTCACATCCATCTCTTCCCTATTAATTACCCTCTCATCTTTCAACTTCTTAACTTCCCATCACATTTATTACCCATCTCTTCACATCCTCCATTTACTCCTCTTTTTACTCTACTTTTATTATTTCCAACCCACTAACTATTCCTATCCCCCATTACTTCCCTCTTCATCCGTTCCTAACCCACCCTCCCTTTTCTAAAATCCAACCTTTCATCTCCCTACCACTCTATTAAAACCCTATTTCTTCTATCTCTTCTCCCTACTCTTCTCTCATCCTCTCCTAAACCCTAAACTTCATCCGTAGCCAATCCGAAGCATCCTCGCTCCTCATCCTCCTTCTTCAACCCATTCATCCCGGTGGCTCAACCTCACGGGTATGACCAGCGGGTCTTTACCAACTCCTTGGCGGCCGAGTTGTGGTTCCAACACTTCGTTCATCACAATGTCTTCAAGGGACGAGCGATAAATTGGAATCTCTTCCCCGGCCATGTCTCCTTGTTTGACGAGGCCGGACTCTCCTCTCTCCTTCGGCATCAAATACCCGTCTACCCCGCTGCTCTCCGTCTATTCTATTGCAACTTGCTACCGGACGACGAGCACAACGCCATTCAGTCTATGGTCAACGATCGTCACTTTCGTCTCACATCTCGGGACATCGGCAACATCCTCGGCAAGTCGGCATCCCGGACAGAGGGGAAGCATTGCCATCCTTAGCTGCTCTTTACTCATCGGCGGTGCCACCCTTCGACGAGTTCTGTCGTATCATCTGCAAGGGCCCCAACCCTCCTGCTATCCTGGCCCTTTTCGCACAACTGGACCCGTTTTACTACGAGCTCCATAGGATTGTGTGTCATACACTCTTTCCTAAGGGCGGAAACTACGACGCCATTACCGGCGATGCCCTGGTGTGCAAGTATTATCTTTATGCCCGGAAGTCCTCCTTCTCGAAGACTCTCCTTCTTCTCTTCAGGTGTGTCATGCCGGCGGAAAAGCAGAACCTTTACTACGGCTCCCTCATCACCCTCCTTCTGGAAGCCAAGCAAGTTGATCTCTCCCTTTGCTCCTCGGATGGCGTCCCTTTCTATCTTGCTGTTTCCCGTTCCGTAAGTGGCGCATCTACTTCACGTGCCTCGTCTTCCCAAGAGCCACCGGCTTCCACTTCTGCTGCTCCCACATCTACTCCTCTTGCCTCCGGCCGATACATGCCACTGACTCAGCAGCACTTCGACATACGCATGGCCCAGGTAGAGGAACAGATGAGGGCTCATACTCGTGGCCTTGGCAATCTAATTCAAGCCTGCTTTCATGATCAAGCATACTTTATCCAGCGGACTATTCAGGACCGGAACATGTATTTGGATCTCAATCTTCAAGATCCAATGTACCAGGCTCCGCATTTATCCGATCCCAATGCCTATGGGTTCATGTACATGGACGGCATTGATCCTTACGGTGCCTTTCAACAAGCTCAGGATGGTGGGGACGATCCGGCGGACGATTAGGGGTGGCTTCCCTTTAGATGATGGTCTCGAATAATGCGTGTTTTAGTTATGTGTGTTTGTTTCTTTTTATGTTATGTCTTTTGCGGTCCTTCGGGGACCTTTGTGTGGTTGATCCTAGTACTTTGCAGTCCTTCGGGGACTTGGTTTGTGTCTGTCTGTTGTTATCAAACTCTCGTGGGGAGAGTCTTTTTTATTGTCTTTTGTAGTATGGCCATATTGCATGTATTAAGCTTTCACTTCTATCCATAAATGCATGCTTTTAATTCTATACTCTTGTTCTTATTATTGCTTTTTTAAATTTGTTTTTCCATCTTTGACTAAGTGACAAAGGGGGAGAAAACGTATTGAGGGGGAGTTGTCTACCTACGGGGGAGTTACTCCCTGAAGATGCTATCTCTCTAATTTGTCAATTATCAAAATGAGGGAGATTGTCGGCACATTTTATTTTGATTATTAACAACATCTTCGTAGTTTAGTTTTCTGTATCTTCAGATTCAAATATTCTCAGAAGCTCTACTACATGAAGTACTTCCGTTCAAGCGCAACTATCTTTTACATCGAAGACTGAAGCAGTTACCGGCGTTCCTTGCATAAGACGACGTCCTCCTGCTCAGAGTCTTCGTGTCTGTACAAAGTCTAGGTATATCTGTAAACACCTAAGGACGGATGACAAGTAAAAGAACAAGTCAAAAAGCAAATACCTACAGAGCGGCATACCGGCGGCATGCTTCGGCATACCGGCGGTATACCATTTTTAGAGGCCAGAAAGTTGCTGTGACAAATTGTCGGCATACCGGCGGCATGCTTCGGCATACCGACGGTATACCGTTTTTAGTGTCCAGAAAGTTGCTGTGACAAATTGTCGGCATACCGACGGCATGCTCCGGCATACCGACGGTATACCGTTTTTAGCGACCCAAAAGTTGTTGTGATAAATTATTGGCATACCGACGGCATGCTCCGGCATACCGGCGGTATACTGTTTTTAGCAACTCAAAACTTGCTGTGACAAAACGTCGGTATACCGACGGTATGCCGCTGCATACCGACGGTATACCGAGTTTCAAATATTTGGTTTTTGATTTGCTCTGACTAGCTTTAATGGCCGCATTTAATGCTCTCAAACGGTCATTAATATGACCGTTACTATTTGGCCGGTATACCGACGGTATGCCGCTACATACCGACGGCATGCCGGTCTGCCTGTATTCAGAAGCATTAAATGCCACCAACTCTTGGTTTCTCTATAAAAGAAAGCTCTCTCTCTTGAGGCTTTCACTAACTCTTGCCATAAATTTTCCAACAACCAAGAGGTCCACCATTAATACTCTTCAAGCTTTTAATTGTCATCCTCTCCCAAAGTGATAGAGTATTTAAGAGTTGTAAATTTCGATCTTCACGTGTTAGAAGATCAACAAGTTTCTCTTCTCATTTGTTTGAAGTTGGCGAGCCTTCGTAGGAAAACTCGTGTGTTGAAGTTGGCGAGTCTTCGGATCCAAACTCGTGTTGAAGTTGGTGAGTTCTTCGGATCCAAACTCGTGTGTACTATTTGACTAAATAGTGGATTTAAGCCGGAGAGAGTTCCAGGACTGGATTGCCTCAAGCGAGGATACCAGGATACATCTTGTGTTTGATCTTCTCACTTTTTACTTTTATTTGTCATATATTGCTTCTGTTGCACTAGTTATTTTATTTTCCTATTCACCCCCCTCTAGGGTTCTACAAAAGAGAGGGCTGACAAGGAGAAGAAAAGGTTGGTAGATCGTCGCCCACACGACGTCCAACTCGAGAAAGAAATACGTGCAGAAGATCTTGGGATCGTCCGCTCGAGATTGCCAGGAATTACTTGTCACCTTTCCGCCGCAGGTATAATTTGGGAACCCTAGTTTCTGCCTATGAAGGGTTAGAACACGTATTAGATCTGTTTAACTTTCTATCGATCAATACGCACACCAAAGATAGGGTCCTGGGAATCCCCAGTTCCATCATAAAGTTCATAAACTGAGTTATATATATATATATATATATATATATATATATATATATATTTGGAATGAGGGTGAATTTATTCCTCGCATATAGCGGAAAAGGTATTATAGTACAACATTACAACTCTCCATGCCCCAAATACTAATATTATGGGGCCATTACAGATACATCGAATTCTATATTATGTAGAATTCCAATAGGGGGTAGTCAAGCCCTCAAAGATACGTTTGTTCCGCTCCTTCCAGATGTGTCAAACAGACGCAGCAAGACGAACTCTGGCTCTTCTAGCCCACCCCGGATCCCGGCCTCTGTGATCTCGGATCCAGCTGAGAATGCTCCGGATGTCTCGATCCACCCCAACTCCTCCTCTCAGCTGTGCACACTGCTCAGTCCAAATGTGCCAGGTCATCGGGCAAACAAAGAAAAGATGCCCCATAGATTCATCGTCCTCATTACATAGCACACATTTGGCATCCTGGATCTGCATCCCAAACCGGAGGAGTTTGTCTCTCGTCATCAGTCTACCCCGGAGAAGACGATATGCACATAGTTGCATTTTCCGTACAACGCCCTTGGCCCAAATGAAGTCCACCTCCTCAGCCAGGTCGTGGTGGGTCCGAACCAAATCGTAGCAACGAAAGCAGAATAACCCTGACCCGCCCCCCGTACCTGGGCCGGCCCAGCACCATGTATCCTCCACCTGGCTAGCGTCGATAGTAATAAGGCGAATCTCCTCGGCTAGCTGAGCGGTATAAGTATAACTCTCTGGCCGCCAAACTCCATCTCTAATGATCCGACTACAAGTGAGCCACCTGCCCGCTTCTCTGTCCAGCTGCCCCTCCAGAAGATCGAGCAAGGATCTGGAACCCAACCAAGGGTCCAGCCAAAGGTCGGTAGTCGTCCCATCCTTCATCTGCCTGCAAATAGCGGTCTGAAGCACTGGTCTACACCTAAGGATTGCCTTAAACGTGACCGAGAAATTGTTGTCTATCCTGCAAGCCCAGAAGTTGGTCCTCCTCAGGTATCTGCTCGCCATCCAATCTGTCCAGAGCGACCCCCCTTGATGAATCTCCAGGCCATCTTCACACAAGCTGCCTTCCTGACCGAACGAAGAGGCCTCAACCCCACTCCTCCTTCCTCCCGAGGCCGACATAAATGGTCCCAGGATATCGCGTGCATCCCTCCCCTCCAGATGAAGTCAGCACAGATGGCCTCCACTTTACGAATAGTAGCCGTGGGAACCTGGATAGACTGGAACCAAAACATCGTGATGCCTGCTGTCACGACCCGCACCTACTGTTTGGGTACGAGAACGTAACAACGCCCAGCCTACGCCACAGTGTCGGCAGTAGAACGCTGTCCTAGTCACAACATCTAACATTATAATGCCAAGCAGTTTATACTCCCCGAATGGGGGTGACATAGCAGATACAGTCTCAATCACATCTAGGGTAGAGTATGCTAAAGATAGATAAAACATGAAATCCAAAATAAATACAGGAGATAGAAGTCTAAGTGTCTAAGATACATAAACCCAGAAATACATCTCAAAACTCAAATACAGATACAGTAATCCATAAAGTAAATACAACTCCAGACAAAATGAAACAACTATCTAAACATCCTCTAAAGTGTCTCCTCTAGGCTAGCAGGCACCTCCAGGCTATCTGTAAAATTTATCAACAGGTCTAGTCAGGACTGGAGCGAGTACAATATATCTCAACAGATCATAGCAGGTTAGAAAATATAATCATGCAGTAAAGTAAGATACAGGTACTGAAAGAAAATAGTATGTAAACAGAGAAAGAACTGTAATAGAAATATCTACTATACATAGAGAACTAGCAGGGACTAGTGAGTCAGAGTACAATATAGACATGTAAATGGCATAGAAGATTCTGATAAGACACTATAGAAGAGATTCTGATAAGATACTACTTGGGTATTATTCACATGTCCATTTCTACTCCCCCGTACCTCCAATCAATATACAAGGATCCAGCCAGGTTATGTTATATGATGCTATGTAACAGCCCCCGAAGGGTAGTAGACCCCGAAGGTGATAGACCCCGAAGGTGATACATAGTAATCCCATAAATGGGATAAGGATTCTAGGAAGACTCTACGATCATAAGAGTATATGTCGTAAGTGATCAAAGAACCAATGAAGCATATGATACGCCATGTAAGTAAAACGCACAGAACATGTAGTACCCGATGCTCCCTAAGGATAACATCTCAAGAAAGGATCCATATAGTACCAATCCGTGTGACCAACGTGACAGTACAAGTAAAGTAATCTACTGCAGGAAATAATTCTAAGCAGGATATGAAATGATCAGAGAATGTACTCGCCTGATATCTGAATGTCCAAGGTAAAGATACTGTCCGAGGAGAGGTGTCTGGCTCCTAATTAGAACAGCACAAGTCACAACATGTCCAGAAGGGTAATATAAAGCACTACAATGTATTCTACATGAATCTAGGTCAAACTAGGCCAAAGTCAACCCTTGGTCAACTGCACTAGTCAAACTAGGTCATGTCCTAACCCAGTAAGTCTTACTAGGCCTAACCAAGACTATCCTAGCAAGCACACATCAATACAAGGCTATACAAGCCAACGTACACCCAACTCTATATAGCATGCAATTATTCAATACTCAAATAGGCAATAATTTATATTGGATATACACTAGGTAATCTATTACTTTAAGCTATATATGTCTACACATATATACACATACATATATTGGTATTCAATATTAGGTCTATCATCATGGCATTTCAAATGGTTATATAAACTTATATATTACAACACAATATGCTAACATATATATAATATACATACATAGCTAAGTTAACTATATTCATAAATACTTATTTAAGAGGCTATGTGTGTGTATGTGAATATGGCAAAGGATCAAGTGAAGGTTAAATAGGCATACATAGTGTATACATATCAAAGAGTGTCAAAGTGGAAGTGAACAATGTGTCAAGTGTGATAGTGTCAACATAGTGTAAGGGGGGTACATGAGGTAATATATGATTTGTTAACATAGAACATTACATCTCATTAACTTGTATATTGCATACATTACATCTATTATTACATTACATTCATGCTTGCATTCATTCATCATTTATTTATTCTCTTGCACTACTATATGCACCATACATTACATACTATGGAACCTACGTATTCATTACAAGTCATACTTATACATGCTTACATTAGATAGGATACTTACACCTCATACATCATTTATTTAACCATTTACTCATGCTTGTATTCTCTATTTAGTTACATAATGTATATACATTAACATGGGTTAAAATCAAATAGAACATTATATTACACACAAGGGTGCACAAAATGCATATGCCGAATAGTAACTCCTACTAATAATCAATACTGTACCAACTCAGCATGAATTAAATTCTAGGATTAAAGTATGTTATAGATCTATGTGTTAGCTTTCCGAAACTTCAAACGGATCGCGTTTTTATTTCCGAAAACTCCCGGAATCGCGAAAACACCGAGAACGCGTTTGTCTTTCGTACAGCTGACACTCAAATAATTCTCCAGAAAGTTATAGAAAGAATTAGGCCTATTAATACATGTTTTTGGAAAGCTAACTTCAATATGCTTTTTTTAAAAAAAACAGGAGACTAAACTGAGGTTTGAGCTAGAAGTTATGACATTTCTAAGTTAGGGCTAAAATTAAAAACGTGGATAAAAATCATGACGGATTTAGATAGTTTGAGCCAAAAGAATACACAATATATATCCTAATTATCCACAATAATAATATAAGGAACCACACTCACAAACTTGATTATATAATCATCATGAACCATTTATTACATATATAAATATAGATACACTCTCATTACAATATATATATATATAAATCTATATATGTAACATGAACACATCCACAACACAAAGGACACTCCTATGACCTCCAAATGGACACAAAATGGACACAAATGGAGATACAACCGTGGGGATCATTCTTATGGGTTTAAAATAGACCTATATGCATAAGGAAATGAAAAGGAGAAGGGATTTATACCTCCCGGTAGATCGAATCGAAGAAAAGCCTTCTCGGAGCGACACCGACACGTAGAGATTCCAAAAGGACACGAACGAGCTCCGAATCCTCCCAAACTTGGGTAGCTTCCTCCTTGGCTAGAATGGAGAAGGAAAGAAGAAGATTTGGTGGTGAAATGGAAGGATTTGGTGGAGAAATTGCTAGGGATTGCTCTCTAGGAATTTGGAGAAGAACAAGAGAGAGTGTAGATGAGAATAATGAATGAACTTGAGCCTATCCTCTCCCAAAGTGGCTGGCCATATGGGCTATTTGTCCTATTATGGTAAGGTCCAAAATACCCCCACTAACCTATTCTATGAGTATTAGAAAAGGGCTAATTGGTTGTGGCTAAATTAGTCATTCTAAAGTCTCTAATCACACTAACCTTATCCATAATAATTAGTCTAACCTCTAACTAAAATATTTCTATCATGTGGACTAAAATTAATATCATGTGGGCCATGCCTAACTAGTGTGTGGGTCCCACTAGAGTCAACTACCCCCGGGTCCCCGTTTCAAGTCGGATTGAGTTGAAATTCGAACCCGACTCAAATAACCCCAAAACAATATCATAAATAATAAAATAATATCAAAATAATTCAAAGAGGTCAAATACAAAAATATCCTTAGGCCAAAAATGACATTAAAATATCATAATCACATGGTTAGGCTCTAGGTCAAACAGTCTCTAGGGTTTCACTAGCAAAACGTCAAAACCACAAGTCATTGATTTAAATATTTTAAAAATGGTTTAAAATTACCAAAAATTATATCATAAATTAAATATCATTATTAAAATAATTATAAACACAAAATTTCAAAATTACCCTCATTTGGAAAACTGGGTGCTACAACTCTACCCACCTTAGAAAAATTTCGTCCTCGAAATTAAAACGTCCATACTCCCTCTAGGTCAAACCCCCACAATCAAAGTCTCAGAACTTAAACAAATCATACCATCAAAAGGACGGCATACAGGGTCATGGCATACGGTGACAGTGAAGTCTCATCTAGGTATACTAGTCATGCTAATCAAATCGGTTATAGGGTATCAAAACACACAAGCAATCCAGGGTGCTAAACGAGAAAAGATGCAGAAATATCAAATCATCAAAACTATAAGACAGTCTACCATCCTATGTGAAAACTGGTACTCATCAAAAAAAATAAAGAAAGGTAACCACCAATCATCTAAAAGGGGTACTATCCCAAGAAAATCAAAATCACAAGTTTAATTAACGAAAGTCGATTACATTAAAATCCAATCACAATATATATAGAGAGAGAGCGTTAGAGAGGAAAAAGCTAGCATTATGTGTATGGGGACATGTTCATATGGTTAGATAGTAGGCATGGGTGTACGTGAATATACATGAAAGTGTATATGAGAATTGTGTTTCAATTCAACGGCTATCAAGTTACACTAATCATGGCATATTGGTTAAACAATCTACAATACGCAACTTATTTAATCATAACATGCATAGCTAAATATATATATATATAAAAAGGTAGAGACTTAGTTATGTATTTATATATATTATAACATGTATGCCTAAGCTCTATATATATCTATCTAGATATACAATCATAACATAGAGGGGAAGGGTTTGGTTAAAAGACAGTATATACTATGTTAGAGTGTGTGTGTGTCCTTGTACAGGGTTATAACTTAGTATTGAAAGGTTAAACCCAGTTTTAGTTCAACGTTTACATATAAAATCTGAAAACAAGCTAACATTTAAACCAGTACAATATTAACATAATGCAATTTCAAAATTTAGGGGTTGAAACATCATGACTAATCTCAATGCTCCCAATACATCCTAACATGATATAAATGAAACCCTAACATATTACCAATACATTTATCTACGCATACAGTTCGATATTACATGTTAAATCTAAAATTTAACTAAACATGAAAATCAATGTAAAAATGTTAACATGTAACTAGTTTTCAAGATTTTGGAGAAATTTGAACATTAAAACCAACTCAATATTTATCACAAACTAACATGTAAATTCAGCTTTAAATATCCCTACATACAACAATGTACACAGCTTTAAATATTATATTAAAGAAAATAAAACAGCAATTTAAACTAAATATTTGGAATTCAGTATTAAGGGTTAATATGCACACAGTCTCAGATTTTTCAAATTTAACACAAAACTCAACCAAATTTTTTTTTGAATTGACACCCTATGTATAACATACATGTGCAGTGGTATAAATAAAACTATTATCATGAAATTTTATATTTAAATTACGGGTTAAGCTAGGAAAAGCAGAGAATCAGAAATATTGGGGTTTTGAAAATTTAACATCAACAACATATTAATAGGTATTCAGGTAGGTGGAAAATCAAGTGTAGCATGCATACGTATTAAGCAAAGTGTCTGCTATATGTATTCATATATATATTCTCATGTCCCAAAAAAAATAATTCTTCGTTAAGACTAACATTTGAATTCCTACCAAAATTGCAAGCAGGTGATTGACAAAATCAAGACAGTTTTATTATCATTATTATTTAATACAAGAATAATAGCAAGAAAGAAATAACGATAAAATCGGTTCTGCTTATCTGTTTAAAGAAGGAACCGTTTTGAAATCCAGAGTTAAAATATCAAATTCAAGATAAAGTCTAACAAAATCATCGATTCATTGTATTATGAAAAACTCATAGCAAGAAATTACACAAGGTTTATAAAACCAACTAAACTTACCCCTGAGTTAAATAATAGAAAACTAGACAAACAAACAAATAATAATTCTTTTTTTTTGAATGACTGAACAAAAGTAGAGAAAACATGTTCAAAAATATTTAAGGTGCAATCTGATAATCATATGCGTCTATCCAAAATCATGGTACTCTAAATCCTCGTCATACTAGTAAGCAAGGCTACGATAACCACAGAGCCCTTGACTTATGCACATATCTCTAGAATTATGGTATTTAACATTTTTGCGGTGCCGCTGGCTTGGCTGCGAAAACCTTAAATTCCCACACCCGAGAAATATATCCAGAGTCTGACTATATGTCCTCACCATGCTGGCTAATGTGACTATAGAAGACTAGATTCCATAACATAGATGACCTAGCCCATATAATTTCATCTTGCCAAAAATTAAATTAAATCAACAATGAATACCCAAAAATCAAATCAATTTATCAACGAACACCAAAATTCAAAAATGAACAAAAATCTATCAAAATACAAACTCGGATGCAATAACTATCATCAAAATTCAAATTCGACAATCATCCATCAAAATTAATAAATACAACTCGAATTCAACAATAATCTATAAAAATCAAGTTTAACAACAGAAAGTAAAGATAATTAAATCAAGGGAAGAAGAGTTTTCAAATCGAAGTTAAAATAAAATTCTCAAGGGTCGTCCCAGGAATCTCTCAAGGGATCCTAACTGCGATTGAGTACCTTCAAAAATATATCCTAATCCTACTGTAGGCTGTAGTGGTACTCAAGTTCGAATACCACTACATAAACTCGACCTGCATGGGCCACCACTAAAAATGTGTCACGACCCGCACCCACTGTTTGGGTACGAGAACGTAACAACGCCCAGCCTACGCCGCAGTGTCGGCGGTAGAACGTTATCCTAGTCACAACATCTAACATTATAATGCCAAGCAGTTTATACTCCCCGAATGGGGGTGACATAGCAGATACAGTCTCAATCACATCTAGGGTAGAGTATGCTAAAGATAGATAAAACATGAAATCCAAAATAAATACAGGAGATAGAAGTCTAAGTGTCTAAGATACATAAACCCAGAAATACATCTCAAAACTCAAATACAGATACAGTAATCCACAAAGTAAATACAACTCCAGACAAAATGAAACAACTATCTAAACATCCTCCAAAGTGTCTCCTCTAGGCTAGCAGGCACCTCCAGGCTATCTGTAAAATTTATCAACAGGTCCAGTCAGGACTGGAGCGAGTACAATACATTTCAACAGATCATAGCAGGTTAGAAAATATAATCATACAGTAAAGTAAGATACCGGTACTGAAAGAAAATAGTAAGTAAACAGAGAGAGAACTGTAATAGAAATATCTACTATACATAGAGAACTAGCAGTGACTAGTGAGTCAGAGTATAATATAGACATGTAAATGGCATAGGAGATTCTGATAAGACACTATGGAAGAGATTCTGATAAGATACTACTTGGGTATTATTCACATGTCCATTTTTACTCCCCTGTACTCCCAATCAATACACAAGGATCCAGCCAGGTTATGTTATATTATGCTATGTAACAGCCCCCGAAGGGTAATAGACCCCGAAGGTGATAGACCCCGAAGGTGATATATAGTAGTCCCATAAATGGGATAAGGATTCTAGGAAGACTCTACGATCATAAGAGTATATATCGTAAGTGATCAAAGAACCAATGAAGCATATGATACGCCATGTAAGTGAAACGCAGAGAACATGTAGTACCCGATGCTTCCTAAGGATAACATCTCAAGAAGGGATCCATATAGTACCAATCCGTATAACCAACGTGACAGTACAAGTAAAGTAATCTACTGCAGGAAATAATTCTAAGCAGGATATTAAATGATCAGAGAATGTACTCGCCTAATATCTGAATATCCAAGGTAAAGATACTGTCCGAGGAGAGGTTTCTGGCTCCTAATTAGAACAGCACAAGTCACAACATGTCCAGAAGGGTAATATAAAGCACTACAATGCATTCTACATGAATGTAGGTCAAACTAGGCCAAAGTCAACCCTTAGTTAACTCTGGTCAACTGCACTAGTCAAACTAGGTCAAACTAGGTCATGTCCTAGCCCAGTAAGTCTTACTAGGCCTAACCAAGACTATCCTAGCAAACACACATCAATACAAGGCTATACAAGCTAACATACACCCAACTCTATATAGCATGCAATTATTCAATACTCAAATAGGCAAGAATTCACATTAGATATACACTAGGTAATCTATTACTTTAAGCTATATATGTCTACACATATATACACATACATATATTGGTATTCAATATTAGGTCTATAATCATGGCATTTCAAATGGTTATATAAACTTATATATTACAACACAATATGCTAACATATATATAATATACATACATAGCTAAGTTAACTATATTCATAAATACTTATTTAAGAGGCTATGTGTGTGTATGTGAACATGGCAAAGGTTCAAGTGAGGGTTAAATGGGCATACATAGTGTATACATATCAAAGAGTGTCAAAGTGAAAGTGAACAATGTGTCAAGTGTCATAGTGTCAACATAGTGTAAGGGGGGTACATGAGATAATATATGATTTGTTAACATAGAATATTATATCTCATTAACTTGTATATTGCATACATTACATCTATTATTACATTACATTCATGCTTGCATTCATTCATCATTTATTTATTCTCTTGTACTACTATATGCACCATACATTACATACTATGGAACCTACATATTCATTACAAGTCATACTTATACATGCTTACATTAGATAGGATACTTACACCTCATACATCATTTATTTAACCATTTACTCATGCTTGCATTCTCTATTTAGTTACATAATGTATATACATTAACATGGGTTAAAATCAAATAGAACATTATATTACACACAAGGGTGCACAATATGCATATGCCGAATAGTAACTCCTACTAATAATCAATACTGTACCAACTCAGCATGAATTAAATTCTAGGATTAAAGTATGTTATAGATCTATGTGTTAGCTTTCCGAAACTTCAAACGGATCGCGTTTTCATTTCCGGAAACTCTCGGAATCGCGAAAACACCGAGGACACGTTTGTCTTTCGTACAGCTGACACTCAAATAATTCTCCAAAAAGTTATAGAAAGAATTAGGCCTATCAATACATGTTTTTGGAAATCTAACTTCAATACGCTTCTTTTAAAAAAAACGGGAGATTAAACCGAGCTTTGAGCTAGAAGTTATGATATTTCTAAGTTAGGGCTAAAATTAAAAACGTGGATAAAAATCATGACGGATTTAGATAGTTTGAGCCAAAAGAATACACAATATATATCCTAATTATCCACAATAATAATAGCAATAATAATATGAGGAACCACACTCACAAACTTGATTATATAATCATCATGAACCATTTATTACATATATAAATATAGATACACTCTCATTACAATATATATATATATATATATATATATATATATATATATATATATATATAAATATATATATATATATATATATATATATATTATATATATATATATAAATCTATATAAGTAACATGAACACATCCACAACACAAAGGACACTCCTATGACCTCCAAATGGACACAAAATGGACACAAATGGAGATACAACCGTGGGGATCATTCTTATGGGTTTAAAATAGACCTATATGCATGAAAAAATAAAAAGGAGAAGGGATTTATACCTCCCGGTAGATCGAATCGAAGAAAAGCCTTCCCGGAGCGACACCGACACGTAGAGATTCCAAAAGGACACGAACGAGCTCCGAATCCTCCCAAACTTGGGTAGCTTCCTCCTTGGCTAGAATGGAGAAGGAAAGAAGAAGATTTGGTGGTGAAATGGAAGGATTTGGTGGAGAAATTGCTAGGGATTGCTCTCTAGGAATTTGGGAAAGAACAAGAGAGAGAGAGTGTGGATGAGAATAATGAATGAACTTGAGCCTATCCTCTCCCAAAGTGGCTGGCCATATGGGCTATTTGTCCTATTATGGTAAGGTCCAAAATGCCCCCACTAACCTATTCTATGAGTATTAGGAAAGGGCTAATTGGTTGTGGCTAAATTAGTCATTCTAAAGTCTCTAATCACACTAACCTTATCCATAATAATTAGTCTAACCTCTAACTAAAATATTTCTATCATGTGGACTAAAATTAATATCATGTGGGCCATGCTTAACTAGTGTGTGGGTCCCACTAGAGTCAACTACCCCCGGGTCCCCGTTTTAAGTCGGATTGAGTTGAAATTCGAACCCGACTCAAATAACCCCAAAACAATATCATAAATAATAAAATAATATCAAAATAATTCAAAAAGGTCAAATACAAAAATATCCTTAGGCCAAAAATGACATTAAAATATCATAATCACATGGTTAGGCTCTAGGTCAAACAGTCTCTAGGGTTTCACTAGCAAAACGTCAAAACCACAAGTCATTGATTTAAATAATTTTAAAAATGGTTTAAAATTACCAAAAATCATATCATGAATTAAATATCATTATTAAAATAATTATAAACACGAAATTTCAAAATTACCCTTATTTGGAAAACTAGGTGCTACACCTGCAATAACCGAACGCACCAACTCGATCCTGCCGCCAAAAGATAGCCCCGCAGCTTGCCAGCCTTCCACCCTCCTCTGAGCAAAGTCCACCAAGCTGTGACAATCCTGCTCTCTGGCATAGATGACCGTCAGCGGAAACCTTAGGTATTTCACTGGGAGCTCGCCTCTGTCCACACCTAAGGCGAAGGCTCTCTCCTCCTGCTGAGTATACCGGGAGCTGAAGTAGACTCTGCTCTTCTCCCTGTTTAACTGGAGCCCAGATAGCCGCCCGAACTCCTCCATAATGTCAGAGAGCGCTCTCATTCCCCGCATGGAAGGCTGGAGAAGCACCAATAAATCGTCAGCATATATCAAGTGGGATACAACCGACCTCACCAATCGGAAAAGGGAAACGATCCTCTTGCTATGCACAGCCATATCCATCATGCAGGTAAAGTACTCCATCACCAAGGTAAAAAGATATGGGGAGAGGGGGTCACCCTGCCTCAACCCCCTGTTGCTTCTGAAGTAGCCATGCGGCGTGCCCTGGATGAGGACTGAGAAAGTAGGAGAGCAAATGCACTCCCTCACCCTCGCAACCCACCTCTCGTCGAATCCCATGGCAAGCATCAAGTGACACAGGAAGTCCCTGTTGACCGTATCATAAGCTTTCCGGAGATCAAGTTTCACACAAGCCTTCATCCCCCCAGGTTTGCTGAACTCCCTCACCATCTCATGAGCTAGCAGGCTATGCTCCGCTATCGACCGGCCCTTGATGAACACTGCTTGGTTCTGGGACACCAATCCCTACATAATCCCATCCATACGCCTGCACATAAGATGAGTAATAATCTTGTAAAGAAAATTACAACAAGCAATGGGCCGGAAGTCCGCAAGAGAAGTCGCTCCCTCCTTTTTAGGAACCAGCGTCAAAAAAGTGTGGTTCATCTCCTTCAGAAGCCTGCCCTCCACAAAGAACTCCTGAACCGCCGCTAGGACATGGGTCTTAAGCACACCCCAGTGTCGCTTAAAGAACCCAGAAGAGAAGCCATCAGGCCCAGGAGCTTTGTTGGGATTGGCCTTCATAACAATATCCTCCACCTCTTCCATCCTCACAGGTGCCAGAAGCAAACTGTTCCCATGTCGGGACACCAGTCTCTTCATGACAAGTACAGGAAACGTGCTGGAGTAGTCTGTCTGCTGATAAAGAGCCGTGTAGTATCTGACGATCTCCTCCTGGATCTCCACCGGGTCCCCAACAAGACGTCCCTCAGCATTCAGAAGTCTGGGAATGCTGTTCCGGTGCTGACGGGCGCGGATCACATCGTAGAAGAATCTGGTACATCGGTCTCCATCTTTAAGCCAGGTACATTTATCCCTTTGTGCCGCACTAATCTTCTCCTGCTGGCGCATGGTGCTAACCTCCTCAATCAGGAGCTTCTCCTTGGCCGCCAGCTCTCCATTCAGAATGTCAGCTTGGAGGGCCACCTGAGTGTCCCGAAGCTCAGCTTCCTTATCTGCCAGGAAAGATCGCGGTAGCTTCTTCACCTACCCCCTGATAGCCCGCTTGAGCTGCTTGAGTTTATGAACCATACGGAACTGAGCCGTGCCCTCCCGGAAGTGCCGCATCTCTCCCGTAACCACCTCCTCATATTCGGCCGACAGATACCAGCTGTTGTTATACCGAAATGGCCTCGCCCTGAGAGTAGGTCTCTCACCGAAGCCAACCTGGATAGGACAATGGTCGCTAGTACCCGCCGCCAGACCTTCCGCCACCGAGTTCGGAAAGTACCTGAACCACTCACTATTGCCCAAGGCCCGATCCAACTGACAAACAATCCGGTTATGAGTAGCCTTATTGTGCCAGGTCCAGATATGACCAGCGCGCTCCAGCCCCCGCATCCCTGACATAAGCAGACACCTCTGGAAGTCATATAAGATCGAATCCGGAACAGGGCGTCCTCCGACCTTCTCGTGTCGCAGCAGTATAACATTTAAGTCCCCCATGATGAGCAGAGGAAGAGACAGATTGTCCGCCATACGCCCCAGATGCATAATGTCCTCCTACAAAGTCTCCCGGAGTCTTCGGTCATTGTGTCCATAGACAGCCCCCAGGATGAACCGAAACCCACCTTTGTTCACAAAATTAACACCGATGAGTTGATCTGATTTAAGGAACTGTACCCCCGTCCAACTTCCTTTGTTCCATCTAATCCAGATCCTTGCCATATCACAAAGATCTAAGTTGTGAATGTGATCCCAGTTAGCCGGAGTCCTACGCGAGAGCATAGCAGCCCCTCTAATCTTCGTCTCCAGTAGGATGGCAATGTCACATGCCGCTCTTCTCAGTACCCCTCCAATCTCCCTCCATCGCCCTATGGAACACCTCCCATAATGTTCCATGCTAGGACTGACATCTAAATAAAAGAAGAGGGGTCCCCGTGGAACTCGTCTGGATCAACACTCGAGGGAAGTGTCTCATCTGCCTGATCAATGTCTGCGTCTACCATAGAGGAAAGAGCGAGATGGGCCTGAATCCTGCTAAGAGTAAGCGTCCAGTCAGGATTGTCTTCAGTCTGGTCATCCATTTCCTTCGCCAGAGGGATATCCTCACGTGTTGCCGGAGCATCTCTTCCTTCTTGTATACACCATGATCGCCGGAGAGGCCTCCATTGCCATCTGACCACTACCAGCCGCACTCATCTCCCTGGTAACGATGATCCTCTGTGGCTTGAACGGGACCAGTGCACCCTGCGTGCCTTCCTGTCTCTGCGGTGGTCCTGACTCCTGACTCCTATCGACCTCCATCCCTGTGCCCGCCTCCATATGTCTGTCTGGCTCCGTCTCCCCAGGCACGTGACTGGGGGTTGTCTTCTTTCCAGGAGTCTCCGTCCGAGCTGCCTGTGGTCTGGCAGACTCCTGTCCCTTGTATTTGCATGCGTTAGTAGTGTGCCCAAAGCAGTCACAGTGAGAGCACATGGGGGGACCCATTCATACTCCACCGCCTGTGTCAGAACCTCCCCTGATGGAACTTGATACTCCAACATACTTGGTAGCTCCGCGCCCGCTTTGATCTCCACGAAGACCCTAGCATACATCAGTCTAGTGCGAAAAGTAGTGGCCTCATCTGCTTTGATCGGCTTCTCCACCAGGCTAGTAAGTCGCATAAGGAGCGGGATACTCCAATACTTTACTGGGAATTCAGGAAATCTGACCCAAATAGGAATAGCATTCAGCACCTCCCTCACACACCTCAACTCCGGCGTCCACTCCTTTAGTATAATGAGTCTCCCATCAAAGGACCAAGGCCCTCCCTGGAGGATCCTGGACACATCCTCCGCTAAGCCAAATTTGACATAATAGAATCCGTTCTCCCGAGAGAAGAATTCCATGCTACCTTTGGGCCTCCAAACATGCTACGCATAACCCCAAATTTGGCCAAAGAATGGCTTGTTCCCTAATACATACAATACCAGAGTGTTCTTCCAGAATTCGGAGACCTTCGCTATTTCTTCAGCGGGGAAATACGCCCGTAGCCCTCCTCCAACCGACATCGGTGGAACAAACTCCATCGACATCGGGCTTTTTGCAGCCACTGGTGTACAGACCTCCTTTCATGACCGAGGCCTCTACTCCTCAGTGTGCATCCTGGTCGGAGGGTTCACAGTGCCCTGGCCAGCCTTGGCGGTATCCGTAGAAATACCCTTACCCTTCTCAGCCGCCGTCGCCTTAGGCCTCCAACCCGTAATAGACCACACTATTCCTCCCCCACGATGCCGGGTATCCATGGTGCCGACCATAGAGGGTCGATTCCTATGGTGCCCTGGCCCCGCCCTTCCCGAAGTTTGGGCCTGTGCCCCTCGCCGTCCTCACATCCGTCTTCGCGTCACAGTCTGCCAGCCAGCCTCCCCAGAGTTATCCCCCCGGATCCGAACTCGAATACGGACGTCGATTCCCCTCCGGGAGTGCCGCCCGACCCCCTCCAGCCCTTGGGTTTCCCCCCGCCTACCACCTCCTCCGCCGGAGGGATCCGACCCCCCCTCCCGCCCATGTCGCCCGACCCCCCCCCCGCCTGGGGGGGTCCCCGAACTGCTGCCGCCAGACCCCCCTCCGCCTAGGGGGGTCGCCATGCGTCCGCCTTCACCTGAGGGGTCCGACCCCCCTTCCCTTGTCGCCCGACCCCCCCTCCGCCTGGGGGGGTCGCCATGCCGCCGCCGCCCGTCCCAGAGTGCCGCTCGCCCCCCTCCCACCTTTTCTCCGGATCCCTCCCTCGAGAGGGTCCGGTGGACGGGGGGACATCGCCAGAGAAGCCCTAGCAGAGTCGCCAGGAACGCGTGCCTCCACCATCGCTATATATATATATAGGGAAAAAGAGTATATATATATATATATATATATATACTCTTTTTCCCTATATATATATATATATATATATATATATATATATATATATATATATATATATATATATATAGCCCAAGTGGTTAGAGAGGGGGGCTCACTTGGGGGAGGTTCCAAGTTCGAGCCCCATCGTGGGCATGGGATGGCTGGGGCGGCCACGGTCCCAAGATGAAAGAAAAATATATATATATATATATATATATATATATATATATATATATATATATATATATATATATATATATATATATATATATATTTATATATAGGAAAAAAGAGATGGAGAGCTCTGCTAGGGTTTCCCCTATGGCGGCCACCACACCTCCATCCCGGCCTCCCGATCCGCTTGCGGTGCGGGGGTGGGGTTCGGCGGGTTGGAGGAAAGGGCGGCGACGGCGGCAACGGGACCCCCCCCCCCGATCGAGGGGGGGTCGGGTGGCGGCGGCGGCAATAAGGGGACCCCCCTTGATCGCGGGGGGGGGGGGTCGGGCGATAGCGGCCGTAAGGGGACCCCCCCGATCGGGGGGGGGGGGGGTCGGGCGGCAGCGGCGGCAAGGGCCCCCCCCAATATGGGGGGGGATCGGGCGGCGGCGGGACCCCTCCAGGTGGGGATGCGTCGGGCGGAGGCGGCGGCAGGACACCCCCGGACGGGGAGGGGTCGGGGGGCGGGCGGATGCAGGGGGACTCCCACGGGCGGGGGGGGGGGGTCGAGCGGCACGGGAGGTTCTTTTTCCGGCGGAGCGGCTTCAGTGTTTGAGTTCGGGACTGGTGGAGACAACACTGGTGATGCAGGCTGGCAGACGGTGACGAGACGACGGGCTGGAGGGCGGCGAGGGGCCCAGACCCAAGTTTCGGGGCGGGCAGGGCCAGGAAATTATGGGAATCGATCTTCGATCGTCACAGTGGATCCCCGTCGTCGTGGGAGAGGTACGGTACGCTCTGTTTCGGGTTGGAGGCCAAAGGCGACGGCGGCCGAGAAGGCTAAGGGTATTGCTACTGATACCGGCAGGACAGGCCCGGGTCCTGTGAACCCCCCGACCAGGCCGTTCGTTGAGGAGCAGAGGTCTCGGTCATGGAAGGAGGTCTGCACGCCTGTAGTTACGAAAAGCCCGATGTCGATGGAGTTTGTCCCATCGATGTCGGTTGGAGGAGGGCTTCGGGCGTATTTTCCCGCCGAAGAAAGAGCGGTGGTCTCAGAATTCTGGAAGAACACCCTGGTGCTGTATGTGTTAGAGAACAAGCCGTTCTATGGCCAAATTCGGGGTTATGCGAAGCGTGTCTGGAGACCCAAAGGTAGCATGGAATTCTTCTCCCAGGAGAACGGGTTCTATTATGTCAAATTTGAATTAGCGGAGGATGTGTCCAGGATCCTGCAGGGAGGGCCTTGGTTATTTGATGGGAGACTCATTATATTGAAGGAGTGGACGCCGGAGCTGAGGTATGAGAAGGAGGTACTGAACGCTATTCCCATCTGGGTCAGATTCCCTGAGTTTCTAGAAAAGTATTGGAGCATCCCGCTTCTCATGAGACTTGCCAGCCTTGTGGGGAAGCCGATCAAAGCAGACGAGGCCACTACTTTTCGCACCAGACTGATGTATGCCAGGGTCTTCGTGGAGATCAAGGCGGGCTCGGAGCTACCGAGTATGCTTGAGTATCAGGTACCGTCAGGGGAGGTTCTGACACAGGCGGTGGAGTATGACTGGGTCCCTCCCATGTGTTCTTCCTACGAGTGCTTTGGGCACACTACCAGTGTGTGCAAATACAAGGGGAAGGAGACTGCCAGGCCACATGTGGTTCAGACGGAAGCACCTGGGAAGGAGACGGCCCCCAGTCACTTGCCTAGGAAGATGGAGCCAAACAGACATATAGAGGAGGACACAGTGATGGAGGTCGATAGGAGGCTGGAGTCAGGTTCATCGCAGAGACATGAGAGCTCGCAGGGTGCACTGGTCCCGTTTAGGCCACAGAGGACCATCGTGACCAGGGGTATGAACGCGGCTGGTAGTGGTCAGATGGTGATGGAGGCCTCCCCGGCGATCATGGTATACAGCAGCAGGAAAAGACACGCTCCGGCCACACGGGAGGATATCCCTCAGGCGAGGGATATGGATGACCAGACTGAAGGCAATCATGACTAGGCACTTACTCTTAGCAGGATTCAGGCCCATCTTGCTCCTTCCTCCATGGTAGATGCGGTCATTGATCAGGCGGATGAGATACTTCCCTCGAGTGTCGATCCAGACGAGTTCCAGGGGGACCCCTCATCTATTAATTAGATGTCGGTCCTAGCATGGAACATTAGGGGGGGTGTTCCATTGGACGATGGAGGGAGATTGGAGGGGTTCTGAGGAGAGAGTCGTGTGACATTGCTATCCTGCTGGAGACGAAGATTAGAGGGGCCGCTATGCTCTCGCGTAGGACTCCGGCAAATTGGGATCACATTCACAACTTAGATCTTTGCGGTATGGTGAGGATCTGGTTTAGGTGGAACGAAGGTAGCTGGGAGGGGGTGCAGATCCATAAATCAGAACAACTCATCGGCGTTACCTTCGAGAACAAAGGTGGGTTCCGTTTCATCCTAGGTGCTGTATATGGGCACAATGACCGAAGACTCCGGGAGGCTTTGTGGGAGGACATTGTGCATCTGGGTCTTATGGCGGACAACATACATCTCCCTCTGCTCATCATGGGGGACTTCAATGCTATGCTGCTTCGTCAAGAGAAGGTGGGAGGTCGACCTGTTCCGGACTCGATCTTATATGACTTCCAGAGGTGTCTGCTTATGTCAGGGATGCGAAGGCTGGAGCGAGCTGGACATATTTGGACCTGGCACAACAAGGCTACTCATAATCGGATTGCTTGTCAGTTGGATCGGGCCTTGGGCAATAGTGAGTGGTTCAGGTGCTTTCCGAACTCGGTGGCGGAAGGACTTACGGCGGGTACTAGCGACCATTCTCCAATCCGGGTTGGCCTCTGTGAGAGAACCACTTTGAGGACAAGGCCGTTTCAGTATAACAACAGCTGGTATTTGTCGGCTGGATATGAGGAGGTGGTTACAGGAGAGATGCAGTACTTCCGGGAAGGCACGGCTCAATTTCGCATGGTTTACAAACTCAAGCAGCTTAAGCGGGCCATCAAAGGGTGGGTGAAGACGAGACCACGGACTTCCCTGGCGGATAAGGAAGCCGAGCTCCGGGACACCCAGGTGGCCCTCCAAGCTGACATTCTGAATGGGGAGCTGGCGGCTAAGGAGAAGATCCTGATTGAGGAGGTCAGTATCATGAGACTGCAGGATGAGATTAGTGCGGCACAGAGGGCTAAATGTACCTGGCTCAAAGATGGAGACCGCTGCACCAAATTTTTCTACGATGTGATCCGCACACGTCAGCACCAGAACAGCATCCCCAGACTTCTGAATGCTGAGGGACGTCTTGTAGGGGACCCGGTGGAGATCCAGGAGGAGGCCGTCAGATTTTATACTGACTTATATCAACAGACGGACTACACTAGCCCGTTCCCAGCCCTTGTCCCGAAGAGACTGGTGTCCCGCCATGGGAACAGTCTGCTTTTGGCACCTGTGAGGATGGAGGAGGTAGAAGACATAGTGATGAAGGCTAATCCCAACAAAGCTCCCGGGCCTGATGGCTTCTCTTCAGGATTCTTTAAGCGACACTGGAGTGTGCTTAAGGCCCCGGTTCTGGCGGCGGTTCAGGAGTTCTTCGTGGAGGGCGGGCTTCTGAAGGAGATAAACCACACATTCTTGACGCTGGTTCCTAAGAAGGAGGGAGCGACCTCACTTGCAGATTTTCGGTCCATTGCTTGCTGTAATTTTCTTTACAAGATTATCACTCATCTTATGTGCAGGCGTATGGAGGGGATTATGCAGGGATTGGTGTCCCAGAATCAAGCAGCGTTTATCAAGGGCCGGTCGATAGCGGAGCACAGCTTGCTAGCTCATGAGATGGTGAGGGAGTTCAGCAAACCTGGGGGGATGAAGGCTTGTGTGAAGCTTGACCTCCGGAAAGCTTATGATACGGTCAACAGGGACTTCCTGTGTCACTTGATGCTTGCCATAGGGTTCGACGTGAGGTGGGTTGAGAGGGTGAGGGAGTGCATCTGCTCCCCTACCTTCTCAATCCTTATCCAGGGCACGCCGCATGGCTACTTCAGGAGCAACAGGGGGTTGAGGCAGGGGGACCCCCTCTTCCCGTATCTATTTACCTTGGTGATGGAGTACTTTACATGCATGATGGATACGGCAGTGCATAGCAAGAGGATCGTTTCCTTTTTTCGGTTGGTTAGACCGGTTGTATCACATTTGATCTATGCTGACAACCTATTGGTGCTACTCCAGCCTTTCATGCGGGAAATGAGAGCGCTCTCTGACATTATGGAGGAGTTCGGGCGGCTTTCTGGACTACAGTTAAACATGGAGAAAAGCAGAGTCTACTTCAGCTCCCGGTGTACACAGCAGGAGGAGAGAGCCTTCGCCTTGGGAGTGGACAGAGGCGAGCTTCCAGTGAAATACCTGGGGGTCCCGCTGATGGTCAATTATGCCAGAGAGCAGGATTGTCATAGCTTGGTGGATTTTGCTCAGAGGAGAGTGGAAGGCTGGCAAGCTGCGGGTCTATCATTTGGCGGACGGATTGAGTTGGTGCGTTCGGTTATTGCGGGCATCACGATGTTCTGGCTGCAGTCTATCAAGATCCCTATGGCTACTATTCGGAAAGTAGAGGCCATCTGTGCTGACTTCATCTGGGGGGAGGGATGCATGCGATCTCCTGAGACTAGCTTTGTCGGCCTCAGGAGAAAGGATGAGTGGGGTTGAGGCCTCTTCATGTGGTCAGGAAGGCAGCTTGTGTGAAGGTGGCCTGGAGATTCATCAAGGGGGGTCGCTCTAGGCAGAATGGATGGCGAACAGATACCTAAGGAGGACAAACTTCTGGGCCTGCAGGATAGACAACAATTTCTCGGTCACGTTTAAGGCCATTCTGAGGTGTCGACCGGTGCTTCAGACCGCTATCTGCAGGAACATAAAGGATGGGACGACTACCGACCTCTGGCTAGACCCTTGGTTGGGTTCCAGATTCCTGCTCGAGCTATTAGGAGGACAGCTAGACAGAGAAGCGGGCAGGGGGCTCACATGCAGTCGGATCATCAGAGATGGAGTTTGGAGGCCAGAAGGATATCCATATACTGCTCAGTTTGTCGAGGAGATTCGCCTTATTACTATTGACGCTAGCCAGCATGAGGATTCCTGGAGCTGGGCCGGCCCAGGTAGGGGGGGCGGGTCTGGCCTATTCTGCTTTCGTAGCTGCTACGACTTGGTTCGGACCCACCACGACCGGGCTGAGGAGGTAGACTTCATTTGGGGCAAAGGGGTTGCCCGAAAAATGCAACTATATGCATACCGACTTCTACGGGGTAGACTGATGACGAGAGACAGACTCCTCAGGTTTGGGATGCAGATCTCGGATGCCAAATGTGTGCTATGTAATGAAGAGGATGAATCTATGGGGCATCTCTTCTTTGTATGCCCGGTGACCTGGCATATTTGGACTGAGCAGTGCGCGCAGCTGAGAGGAGGAGTAGGGGTGGATAGAGACATCCGGAGCATTCTGAGCTGGATCCGAGATCACAGAGGCCGGGATCCGGGGTGGGCCAGAAGAGCCAGAGTTCATCTCGCCGCATCCGTTTGGCACATCTGGAAGGAGCGGAACAGACGTATTTTCGAGGGCTTGACTACCCCCCCCCCCCCCACCCCAATTGGAATTCTATATAACATAGAATTCGATGTATCAGTAATAACCCCATAATACTATAATTTGGGGTTTGGGAAGTTGTGATATTATGTACTGTAATACCTTTTCCGCTATATGCGAGGAATAAATTCACCCTTATTCCAAAAAAAAATATATATATATATATATATATATATAGGGAAAAAATGATGGGTTTAACTAGAAATTGATTCTGATTGGGCTTCATATAAGTATAAATTTGAGGATGTTTTTTAGTTCACATTTAATGTTTGTGTGTTTTTAATGTTACAGGAATCTAAAGATAGATTGGATCTTGAGCTATAAACATGATTTGGTTGGATGTTGATTAATTTCTTATGGATTTTTTATGTGTGTGTGGTG
This sequence comes from Iris pallida, assembly GCA_029216955.1. Classification (NCBI taxonomy): domain Eukaryota; kingdom Viridiplantae; phylum Streptophyta; class Magnoliopsida; order Asparagales; family Iridaceae; genus Iris; species Iris pallida. The sequence goes on along the minus strand of JANAVB010008798.1, from coordinate 8,146,583 downwards.
ATGTGGGTGGGTGGGTGGGAATATGATGCCTTTCAACTACTAACTTATGTAAAAGTGTTTCTAATAATTTTCCAAAACAAACTTCAACGTTATGATGGTTGTATGTTTCATGGACACAAAAATGACATGATATGGCCATAGAGACATGGTCATGACGATTTTAGCATGTTCTAGTGTTTTTGGAGTTTGTGTCTTCAAACATGTCTGACACAACGTGACATTGGCTTTTGGAGTGTCCTTGCTTCCTAGAGCTGGAAAGGCTTCACTTTGATGAGGCTTTCAAATATTTCAGAATAAAGTGTAAACAACAATTATGCATTTGCTATTGATGTTTTAGAAAAAATTCACATGAAGATGCAACCAAAAATGATACATTTTTTGCCCTCTAAAATGTTGTTGAAGGGTGCTAAAACTTTCCAAATCAAGTGTGGTATCATTTATTAAACAGGAAAACCTTTTGATCCTATTTTGCAAACTTTTCAGATGAAAGCATATGAAAACGATCTAATTGCTAAAAAGCATAGTTTGTAGATTTAGCTAACTGATACGATACATGCGATACCGATATGGTTTGACATCTCTTGATCCGATATCGACTGCAACCGATACAGACATTGGGGGTCTCTTTCCTGGTCAATTCGGCAAAGAATTGAATGAAAAAGATAGAAAATGGAAAAATAGACGCAATGATTCACTGATGTTACAGTGTATCGATATGTTTCCTTATTGATAGATTGTAACCATTACCAATGTCGAAGTTGTATATCTATAATTAATAACATTCATCCATATTAATATTATCCCATTTAAAACTAAGGTGAAGCAACATATAATTACAAATTTTTGTCTAAATGTATCAAATATTTTCTAGCTTTTTAAAAGACTTTTTATCATTTTTGTTTCTTGAATCCTGGAATGAAAAAAATCCGATACTATGATCCAAAACCGCAGATAGTGTCATTCATCTCGATACTCATACGAAGGGTCTGATTCCAATCCTGATTCCGATACCCTTGCTAAAAAGTCATGAAAGTTTACAACATATGGTGATTTAATGTATCTTGTAGATTTTCATAAGTGCAACACTAGTGATGATTTTCTACTAAATTTGATTTGAATGTGTTTGTAGGCAATCAATCAGAAGATATTGGCAATGAATTATAGTGAGTTCGAGGCGGAGATTAAGACGGTCGATGCACAGGACTCGCTAAATGGTGGAGTGATTGTTTTAGTGACTGGGTATCTCACTGGAATGGACGAGGTGAAAAGGGATTTTACACAGTCCTTCTTTCTTGCTCCTCAGGATAAGGGATACTTTGTGTTGAATGATATATTTAGATATACCGAAAAGGGTGACCACCAGCAGGAGCATCTGGATTTGCCAAATGGAACCATTGTGCCCATTTCACCAGAAGAAGGTATATATATTATTTATGACTTAACTGTAAATTCCGACATTTGTGATGCAGATATGCTTGTTTAATTGTACATTGCAAAAGAGTTGCATCGTAATTAATACTTTTGTATCAATTGCGATCCGTTAGGTGAATTGTAAATGTGACACAAGCTTGTACAAGGGCCTTCTACCCAGTTAAATTCGATGGAAGGACAGTAAACAAATTAGTGAATTAACAAAATAATTACAAAAATGATTGATTCATTTATTTTTAATGGTTATGCACGGTCTTTATTGTTGTTAAGATAATTTATTAACCAACAATTCCATTTTTTAATTCTAAATCCCTGTTTTAAAGAGGAATTTTTGAATTAGTAAAATGCTTGATCCATTTTATAATTGTTGTTAAGATCATTTGTTAGCCTATTTTTTCTTTTTCTTGAACAAGACTAAGGTCTTCAATTTTAGTAATAATTTGATGGTTTGAAGGAATAGAAAGAGATTGAACCATAAAACAATTTGATTCTTTTTCTTGAACCATGCAACAGTTATATTTAGTATTCTTTTGCTTACAAAAAATGTTTATTACACATGATGTATAAATAAATAATCTCTACACGTTGCACCTACTTTCAGGAGGCTAGCACTTTCACATTGCATCTCGTGCCTCAGTATCGAACACCATTTGTGCCGCGATGCACCTTGTGCCTTTAATAACTATGGGATTGTTAATTTGATTTACAAACTCCTAATAAACCCTTTTGCTACTGAACACCTTAGAGAAAAATAGAGAGAATACTAGAGTGGAACCATCAAATACTTCATTGTCATTAATGTTTTAGTCACTCCAAAATTTAGATAAGAACTTTCTTTCACATTGTTGTTTAGATTGTTTGGTATTGTTGAATAATATAAATATATAACCTTCATCCTGTTGGATATATAGCCTTTTGTTTTGGTTTTTAGTCCCACATCGGCTAGAAAGGAATGTGTATCTCCATATATATGAGTCTTTACTCTTTATGGAGATGCACATGTAGTGCACATGGGTGTGTGCCATGTGGGATTAATTATTAATGGTATAAAGGCTTAATCAACAATTAATAAGCTGTAAGCTTTTTGCTATTGGGAAATTTATTTCAATAGGAGCTAAGCCCCGTTGGGGCTTAGCAACTCGGACTCGGGCTCGGGCTCGGGCTCGGACTCGGACTCGGGCTCAAGGGCTCATGAGGCATAATGTGGCGTTTTGTTGGCGCACTTTGCACTTAGCACGTCAGCATCGTCGCTAGGCGCATAGTGCGCTTAAGTTGCGCTCGTTGCGCTAAGCCCCGTTGGGGCTTAGCAACTCGGACTCGGACTCGGGCTCGGACTCGGGCTCAAGGGCTCATGAGGCATAATGTGGCATTTTGTTGGCGCACTTTGCACTTAGCACGTCAGCATCGTCGCTAGGCGCATAGTGCGCTTAAGTTGCGCTCGTTGCGCGAGCCACTTGCGCGACCACGTTGCGCGGCCCGTTACGCGAGCCCAGTTACGCTGGCCCAGTTACGCAGCCCAGTGCGCGCAGTGTGCGCAGCGTACACAGCGTACGTAGAGTACGCAGTGTACGCAGCGTATGCAGCGTACGTAGAGTGCGCAGTGTGCGCAGCGTACGCAGCGTACGCAGTGTGCGTAGAGTGCGTATGTGCATATGGTTGGCTGCATATTAGAGCGGGAACGGTTGCAGCAGTTGCTGCATGTTCAGGAGTGGTTCTGCCACTACCCTGAAGTGCAGGCAACTGCTTGGCAACCGCCCCGTGGGCTATATATGCAGGTTCTCTCCTCTCTCTCTGTGGTTAGAAGTAATCAGAATTCCAGAGAGAAAACTCTAAGTGTTCTTTAACACAACAGAGTAGTGAGCGTGTTGTTTAACACAAACACTAGTACTTTTTAGTACGCGTTAGTTCTGTTACTTCAAACAGAGAGAGAAGAGTACCATTGCCAGAGGAGTTCGCCGTCTTCCGAGGAGTCAGAAGAGCAGGAGTGTTCCAAGGTTTTCCGTCAACCTTGCTGGTTCCTGGAAGCTGTTCGCAAAGGGCGAATAAAGCTTTGAGCAACGGTGATAATTCACCCCAGCAATTCCATCTCTCGCCTGTCATCCTTCTGTTGCCTTTAGCAGTTCTGTCAGTATCTTCTTTTTAGAAGACACTACTGCCGGTTTGCTACGATCACGAAAATCTCTTTAGATTATTCGTGTATTACGATATCTTTTTAGATCTCGTAATTTGCAGAATCCTTCTGGATCTCTGTTGTAAAACCTTCTTTAAGGAGTTGCATTAGAAACGTTGTCTTTACAACTGTTTCATTTTCTCAGTTTTCCATCAAAAAATTGTGCCCCGGCGTTCCCGGCAATAACAATCTCAAAGCTTTATTTCTACGATGGAAAACATTAATGCTTCACTCCTCAACACTGACTTCTGTAAGTTAGAAAAGTTTGATGAAGAGCATTATCAAGTCTGGAAGAGGAAGGTTTATCTCACTCTTCAACTCAGAGACGTTGATCACGTGCTGCTTGAAGAGGAACCTACTGTTCCAGATACAGGGTCTGCTGCTGCAATATCTGCGGCTACTAAACTTCAGGCCAAGTGGAGAAGAGAAAATAGCATTTGCAGGCTCCTTATCCTGAATGCTATGGAGGATTCCCTTGCAGAATCCTATTCTAAGAAGAATATCGCTAGAGACATATGGGAGTCTCTAGAAAAACTCTACGAAGAAGACAAGAACCGCAGTAAAATATTTGTGGTTGAAAAATATCACAAGTGGTTCTTTGAGGACGAAAAGTCTATACTGCCGCAGGTGAAGGAGTTTCTGAAACTGCGACAGAAGTTGGAAGACGAGGCGATGCCCCTCCCCGACAAGTTTGTTGTTGGAGGGATTGTCTCAAAGCTCCCCGCTAGGTGGAGCAAGTTCTATGCAAACATGTATAGGAAGAAGTTGGAGATCACCCTTGAAGATCTCCTACAGGAAATCTATGTTGAGGACCAGATGCGGGCTCAACTGAAGGTGGACACACTGTCCAAGCAATTGGCTAACGCCAATCTGGTTCAGACCAAGGGACCAAAGGGAAAGCAGGCGGCTTTCCACAGCAAGAAGAAGAACCCTGATAATTTAAAAGTCAAGGGAACTTCTATCAAGAAAAAGAAGCCAAAGTCAGAAATGCCTTGCTTCAAGTGTGGCAAGAAGGGCCACTTTAAGAATGAGTGTAAAGAAAAGACCAAGTAATCAGAGCAAGGAGAGCCTAGTAAGGTATCTATGATCACTGACGTAGTTGCTATGATTGCACAGGTTGATGCAGTAAGGACTGACTCTGACTGGTGGGTAGACACTGGAGCCTCCTGCCATGTATGCTCCAGTAAGGAGTGGTTCACCACCTATACACCTACTTCTGAAGTGGTTATGATGGCGAACCAGGCACAAGCTGAAGTGCTCGGGATCGGGACGGTGGTGTTGAAGCTGACTTCGGGCAAGTCTCTGACGCTTCAAGGCGTGAAGCACGTTCCTGCTATCGCCAAGAACCTGATCTCGGGAGGCCTACTCTGCAATACAGGCCTCAGGATGGACATCAATGCTGGCCAGATGGTGATGTCTATCAAGGGAACATATTTCGGGAAAACTTTTTATACCGAAAGAATGTTCAAGATTCAGCTTGTAAATCAGTCCAATGTAATTAATGTTATTAATGAAGTTACTCATTCTGTTTATACTCTTAAGTTGTGGCATAATAGGCTAGGACATGTTCATTGTAAAAGAATAAACAGAATGTCTAGTCTAGGACTTATCTCCAAATGTGGGGGTAAGGTAGAGAAATGTGAAGTTTGTGCTCAAACGAAGATCACAAGGAAACCCTTTCCTCGGGTTAATCGAAGTATAGATCTTCTGGAGTTGGTTCACTCCGATATCTGTGACTTCAAACAGTTCTCTACAAAAGCCGGGATGAAGTATTTCATAACCTTCATCGATGACTTCTCAAAGTATGCGTTCGTCTACTTGCTGAAGGCTAAAGACGAAGCATTCGAGAAGTTCAAGGAGTTCAGAGCTGAAGCTGAGCGACAGACTGGACAACAACTCAAAAGGATAAGAAGTGATCGAGGTGGGGAGTACAGGTCTCATGAATTCGTATCGTTCTGTAAGGAACATGGAATTGTCAATGAGACTACGGCTCCGTACTCTCCTCAATCAAACGGAGTAGCTGAGAGGAAGAACAGGACGTTGACAGAAATGATAAATTCAATGTTGTTGACTGCTGGCCTTCCTAAGTGCTACTGGGGAGAAGCTGCATTGACGGCCACTTTTATTCTAAATAGAGTGCCTCATGCAACTTCTGATATTACTCCTCATAAACTCTGGTTCAAAGTCAGACCTAACTTGAATGTTATTCGAGTATGGGGGTGTCTGGCATATGTCAAGCTTCCAGATCTGAAGATTCAGAAGCTTGGGACAAGGACTACAAAGACGATCTTCTTGGGGTATGCCGAGAAGAGTGATGCTCGAAGATTTCTTGATATTGAGTCAAATCATATCATTGAATCTCGCGATGCAGAATATTTTGAAGACAAGTTTGTAAGGCACAAGAATATTGTTCTTCCGGATGTTCCGGAGAATAATGAGGGTGCACAAGAGACTGAAGTCTTCAATGAAGATGTGGTCCAAGAAGATGTTGTTGTTGATACAACGATTGAACCAGAACAAGCTGAGCCGTCAGCTAAGCGTATGAGGAGGCCGAAGGACTTCGGAAGTGACTTTGTCACCTATCATGTGGAAGCAGATCCACTTACCTATGATGAGGCGATGAAGACCAGAGACGCGGTTTTCTGGAAGGAGGCGATTGACAATGAGATTGATTCCATAACCTCAAATAACACTTGGGTGTTGGTTGATCTTCCTGAAGGAGTGAAACCCATCGGATGCAAATGGATCTTCAAGAAGAAGATGAAAGCAGACGGAACTATTGACAAGTTCAAGGCTAGGTTGGTAGCCAAGAGGTTTTCTCAGAAGCAGGAGATTGACTACTTTGACACATATGCTCCAGTAGCCCGGATGACCACCATCAGAATGTTGATTGCTCTCGCAGCAATAAATAAGATGGTGATACATCAGATGGATGTGAATACGGCTTTCCTAAATGGCGAGCTGACCGAAGAGATTTACATGCAACAGCCAGAGGGATTTGTCATCAGAGGTCTTGAAGACAAAGTCTGCAAGTTGGTGAAATCCTTGTACGGTCTTAAACAGGCTCCCAAGATGTGGCATGAGAAATTTGACAAAGTTATAAGGTCAAATGGCTACATGGTCAGCGATACGGACAAGTGTGTTTACACGAAGTTCGCTGATGGAAGAGGTGTAATCGTTTGTCTGTACGTGGACGACATGCTTATCCTAGGTACGGATATTAGATGTGTCACGAAGACAAAGAAATTCCTGTCACAGTCTCATTATATTGAGAAAATGATCACTCGTTATGGGTATCGGGATCTTCCAGGGATCGATACGTCGTACAGGTGTGATCTGAAGCTGAAGCCTAATTCAGGAGAAAGCGTCAGGCAGCTGGAGTATGCAAGCGTAATTGGGAGTTTGATGTATGCTACTACTGCCACAAGGCCTGACATAGCTTTCGCCGTGGGAATGCTGAGTCGTTTTACGAGCAATCCAGGTGTTGAACACTGGAAAGCTGTGGAACGGATTATGAGATATCTCAAGAAGACTCAGACATATGCACTGTACTACAGCGGAGATCCGCAGGTAGTGGAAGGCTTCAGTGATGCCAGTTGGTGCTCAGAGGTGGAGAGCGAGAGGTCCACAGGTGGATACATTTTCACAATGGGTGGAGCTGCTATATCGTGGAAGTCGAAGAGGCAGACTATGCTCTCGCGGTCATCCATGGAATCTGAGTTCTTTGCACTTGATACCGCAGCCGAGGAAGCAGAATGGCTTCGGGAGCTCATGTATGATCTTCCAGTGGTTGGGGCGCAAGTACCGGCGATACCGATATACTGCGACAACTAGGCGACTGCGGCGGTAGCATCAAATAATCTCTTCAACGGGAAGAAGAGGACTGTACGGTTGAAGCACAGGGCAGTACACGATCTTATCAAGAGAGGTGTTATTGCAGTGATTGATGTTCGGAGTCAGGAGAACCTGGCGGATCCGTTCACCAAGGGCCTCAAGCGCCAGCTGGTCGATGACACAGCTTGTAAAATGGGCTTGAAGGCATTCTGATATTGTATTATTGTATTCCTACCATAAAGTTTTATGCTATTAGTTCAAAGATTTATCTACTAGGCATCTAGCTTTTGGTTCAAGGGAGGACTACTAATCGGAAGAATATCAGGAACGGTGGGTACATGTTCTATTGGGCATGGAGAGGTTACGGACCTATAACCACTGTTGTCTACTATTGTTTTCTGCAGAAAACAGGTCCTGTGGGAGGTTGGCTTAAATGCCTTAATGAGTTCTCAGGCATTTGGAATGTCTGGTATGCTTTACAGGAAGCATAGTAGCACAGCACTACAAGGAGTGTGACTCCATGCTATGTGTGGCGGTGACTCCACCATGAGGTTCTCGAAGGAGGTAAAACCTCGGCTATGTTAGCCAAGTCACAGCGGCGTAGCACCGCATATAGGCAGTTGGCCTAATGCTGTATATTGAATTAAAGAGGGATGTAGTCAGCACTACAAAGAGGAGGTGTTCCTCATGTTACGGGTGGCACGACACCACAATGAGGTAAACCCGGCTAGGGATAAAGCCTCGGCCTTGCAAGCCATGTCGTAGCGGCGTAAAACCGCACAGAAGAGTAAGGCTTCATGCTGGGTAGTTTGGCACTACAAAGGGGCTAGTCCTCATGCTACGGGTAGTATGACACTACGATGAGGTTCCCGATGAATCGGGGTAAGGTCCTCGGCTTAAAGCCATGTCATAGCGGCATAGCACCGCAAAAGAAGCGTTGGACGTTTCATGCCATGTCTCTTTAATAAAGAACTCACCTATAGTGTATGGACAAAGAGATATCAGGCCGTCTCTTGAGGGTAAACTTGTAGACGCCCAATATTATATACTGAAATCAGGCTGGCACACGGCCTTAAATGTGCAGCCAGAAGCACATGTAACTACATTATGTGAGTGGAAAGAATTTCAGCTATGATGCAGAATTCAAGGCTTAGTCCATTCTTGTATTATAGTTTGATTTTTGACTCACGTGGGAAGATTCAAGTCTTAAGTGGCATCTATCCTAAAAGCATAATGGACAGTTACTGTGGGGAACACTCGTACTCATATATATAGAGATATGTGGGGGATTGTTGGATATATAGCCTTTTGTTTTGGTTTTTAGTCCCACATCGGCTAGAAAGGAATGTGTATCTCCATATATATGAGTCTTTACTCTTTATGGAGATGCACATGTAGTGCACATGGGTGTGTGCCATGTGGGATTAATTATTAATGGTATAAAGGCTTAATCAACAATTAATAAGCTGTAAGCTTTTTGCTCTTGGGAAATTTATTTCCATAGGAGCTAAGCCCCGTTGGGGCTTAGCAACTCGGACTCGGACTCGGGCTCGGGCTCGGACTCGGGCTCAAGGGCTCATGAGGCATAATGTGGCATTTTGTTGGCGCACTTTGCACTTAGCACGTCAGCATCGTCGCTAGGCGCATAGTGCACTTAAGTTGTGCTCGTTGCGCGAGCCACTTGCGCGACCACGTTGCGCGGCCCGTTACGCGAGCCCAGTTACGCTGGCCTAGTTACGCAGCCCAGTACGCAGCCTAGTGCGCGCAGTGTGCGCAGCGTACGCAGCGTACGTAGAGTACGCAGTGTACGCAGCGTACGCAGCGTACGTAGAGTGCGCAGTGTGTGCAGCGTACGCAGCGTACGCAGTGTGCGTAGAGTGCGTATGTGCGTATGGTTGGCTGCATATTAGAGCGGGAACGGTTGCAGCAGTTGCTGCATGTTCAGGAGTGGTTCTGCCACTACCCTGAAGTACAGGCAACTGCTTGGCAACCGCCCCGTGGGCTATATATGCAGGTTCTCTCCTCTCTCTCTGTGGTTAGAAGTAATCAGAATTCCAGAGAGAAAACTCTAAGTGTTCTTTAACACAACAGAGTAGTGAGCGTGTTGTTTAACACAAACACTAGTACTTTTTAGTACGCGTGAGTTCTGCTACTTCAAACAGAGAGAGAAGAGTACCATTGCCAGAGGAGTTCGCCGTCTTCCGAGGAGTCAGAAGAGCAGGAGTGTTCTAAGGTTTTCCGTCAACCTTGCTGGTTCCTGGAAGCTGTTCGCAAAGGGCGAATAAAGCTTTGAGCAACGGTGATAATTCACCCCAGCAATTCCATCTCTCGCCTGTCATCCTTCTGTTGCCTTTAGCAGTTCTGTCAGTATCTTCTTTTTAGAAGGCACTACTGTCGGTTTGCTACGATCACGAAAATCTCTTTAGATTATTCGTGTATTACGATATCTTTTTAGATCTCGTAATTTGCAGAATCCTTCTGGATCTCTGTTGCAAAACCTTCTTTAAGGAGTTGCATTAGAAACGTTGTCTTTACAACTGTTTCATTTTCTCAGTTTTCCATCAAAAAATTGTGCCCCGGCGTTCCCGGCAATAACACATCCCTCACCCACAATCTAGAGTTATGGTGTAGTGATAGGGACATTAACAGGTATGTTATATAAGTTTCCATTCTTTAGTAAGGCTCTATTGTTTATTTGAAGCACTTGGATTCTTGAACTAGTCAGTTTTTTGACATTAATACTGAACTTGTTTTAGAAATAGGAATTTGGTAGAAATTTAACTTAGTGTCAAAGGAACCTTTTTTCAACTAATAAGAATCCCTGCTTGTTGGACCGAGTCAACTAGAATTTTAGGTTATATTTTAATATTAACCTCCTCTATTAGAAAGCTAGAAAGTACCAGGAGGATAGGGATAGCATTTGTTATATGGTCATCAACATTTTTGTAGAAAGATTATTGGCTTCATATCATAGACCACTCATTTTGCTTATTAACTGCTTATTACTTATAAGATTAAATGCTTCTCATAAGGTATTCTTTCTGATAGGTACAAATAGCAAATTAAGGTAAGATGACATTGCTGGTCTTAACTATACATCTTTATCTACACCCCTTTATAAATGCAGATTCTCCTCCCCTAGAGCAAGTTGTTGAGCAAACATCCATTCCAATAACAGAAGAGGAGGAAGTGAACGAGGAGGAAGTGTGTAACCCTTCAGATAATGAAGAGGCTTCTGCTGTTGTGGAGGAACTGCCAGTGGAAGAGGTCATCAACGAAGTTCCGAGTGTTAACCAGGAAATGGTGGCTAATCTAGTTGATGTTACTTCTATCTATGAAGAGGCACCGAAGAAGTCCTATGCTTCCATTGTAAGTTTCTGGCTAGAAAAAATGAGCATTGTTTATGTACTAGCAAACTATCATAAATCGAATCTGTTTTGTGAATTTATGGTGCTCTTCATGATTTTGATTTGCATTTTAGTACTCGTGTATGTTTGATTCCATTCAAATTACTCACCAAAAGATCTCCCTTTAGGATAGAATTTTTTTAGGGACACCTGTGCTGTCTGCATTTAGTACCCTAATGTTTTTGTTCTAATATTTGCTTAAGTGGTAAAACTTGTTCGTTCAGCCATTAAGATCAACCTGCTGGGGAGTTTCCCTCTCCTGGAGTTTCTTTACTATATAAATGCACACTTTTAGATTATTGGGGGGTCAAACTTTCTTATATATATCTTTTAAGTAAAGAATTTATAATCATTGAAACTTGTTTTGGACTTTGAAATATCTGACTTGCTTGTGCACATTTATTGTTCTTGTAATCATGTTGTGTCCTACAACAACAACAGCAAAGCCTTTATCCCCAAAATGTGGGGTTTGTTGTTTGAATCTTTTTCTTCCATTCAGCACTGTTAAGGGCCATGTTCTCTGTAACACTAACAAAAAGTTTTCATTGCACCGGAGTGGGAACTATGCAACATGTTGCTACCAAGGAATGATCCAACGTGTTCTGCAGTACCAAATTAACGTGAGCAACAGTTACAGTCCAATATAAATGCCAAGTTTGCAAAATTCTCATTTGTAGTTTTTAAAATTGTAGAAACCAATCTCAAAATACTCCATAACATTATACTTACAGCTCAAACAGTTATATTCATCTTAAGGCTTTAACAAATATAGGTGAAGATTATGAAAGAGAATCCTGCTCCGTTATCAGTTCCTAAGTCTGCTACTAGGCCAGCACCTCCACGTCTGGAACGACAATCTGTCCCTTCTCGAGGACTGGCTCCTGCATCGGAGACTCCTGCTGCCAGTTCGATTGCTGCCAGTTCCATTGTTTCTGAAAGTAGCATCCAAGAGGAAGAAGGTTGTTATAGTTCTATATTTTAGATGTATCTTCATTTTCCAATACTGTAATTCTTAAAAGTTAATGTGTCTGGTTGTCATTGGTGTTCAATTGTTTCAGCTGATTGTTGCTCAATATACATAAAAGGCTTGCCAATGAATGCTACTGCTGCTCAACTGGAAGAGGAGTTTAAGAAATTCGGCCCTATTAAGCCTGGTGGAATACAAGTTAGGAGCCAGAAGGTTCATTTTTGCTTAACCTTCCACATTTTCTTTCCTTCATCACATAAATCGTTTCTATTTTGTTGCTCTACCAATATTTTCTTCCGTTGATATAAATGAGGTATTTTTAAATGAATGCAGTTGCAAGGGTTTTGTTTTGGTTTTGTGGAATTCGAGGTGCCTAGTGCAGTCCAAAGTGCAATAGAGGTAATGATGGAAATACTTTTTGCAAGAAAAATATTTTGTTTGCTGCAGATTCTATCTATGTTGTTTAAAAATCTCTTAAAGCGTGACAGAAAATGCGAACCACTAGATCCCCTAAGGAGAAAAATATATTAGCATCATGAGTAAGCATAGAGGTTATAATCAGTGTTGATACATATCAGACATTGCACGAACACTCCAAAATATATTAGGACATGTCAAGATCATTGCCATCCTTCTATCAAGTGTCCCTATTGTGTTTTATCTTATTCATACCCATGAACAACACAGGTTATAATTGACAATCAAGATGGCAAGTAGGCAACCCTAGAAGAGGAAGGGGGAGGGGTGGTGTGAATAGATCCATGTAGTCGGGTAGCTAATTGTACGGATTTATGCAACATGAAATATGTTGAGAAGTCTATTGGGTTTAGTCCCACATCGGGTAGAGAATAAGAAGGAGGCTAGTCCTCTCCTTTATATATGTACTTCTTTTCTATAATAAAGCATCCAATTATCCCAACTCTATATGGTATCAGAGCCACCCTAACCCTAACTTTCCCGTTCGGCTCTGCAATCGCCGCCACCCTAACCCTAATTTCTCTACAGCCGCCGTCACCACTCGGGTCCACCACCGTCGCCTCTGTCACCTCCGCTTGACCGCTGCCGCCGTCCACCCTCACCTCCACCTCTCTGTCGTCGTCCTCCTTCACCGCCGTCGTTCTTGCCACCGGAGGAGAACAGCGACCTCGGATCGTAGCTATACACGAGATATGAGCTGCGGCGCTCAGGGACGTCGCTGCTGCAGAAGAAGGAACGACAAACGTGGAAAAGTCTGCAGTCAAAGCTGGAGGGCACCATCGAAATTCGTGTACCCTAGATCTGCCACCGCCGGACAGATGGAAGAGGAGAAGGATCAGACGATAGAGACGATCTACAGCAAGCTGACGGCCAAGGAGATGAAGGCTTTGGTGGATAATCTCTTGTCCAGGAGTTTGACCGAGAATAGTGCCCGTGCTGTAAAGACGGATGTGGATCCTTCACCATACAAAATGGAAAAGTTGGAGAAACTAGAGGTGAAGTTGTGGGTACTACTAACTACTTGAAGTGGTTGTGTCAGGCTATACAGACTTTGAAGGCAAGACGCCTGGTAGGCTATGTGAATGGTCAAACCAAGGCACCTGGAGATCTTCCTCACGGGAGTTTGCTGTATGGGATATCATCAACAACATGGTAGCTAGATGGTTGACAGCCTCATTAACCAACCAAGTATCGGGCAATGTAAAGGCTATGGAGAGTGCTGGTGACATTTGGATGACGCTGAAAGACTTGTACTCGGAGTCAGGCAACTCAATGAAGGTCTTCCAGTTGCAAGATGAACTTGACAAGGTGGTCCAAGAGGATCGCACCATCTCTGAGTATGCGGCTCTGCTAAAGAAGTATTGGTTTGATCTCAACCACTATGACCCCATTGGCGTGGAGGATGAACAAGTAGAGCCGACATTTATGAAACATTATCAGAAGTTTATGGAGTATGTCTTACGACAAAGGATAATAAAGTTCCTGAAGGGGCTCAACCCAGCATTTGAGCAGAGAAGGAATATCTTACTTGCACAGCCTGGACTGCCATTACTGGAGGAGGCTATAGCTGCCATGACACAAGAGGAGGCACGACTGCAGCTGAAATCGTCCTTAGCAGTTTCTAACCCGAACCCCTTCGTAGGAGGGTGTGTGTGCTACAACTGTGGAGATCCTAGACACTTCATCAGATTCTGTACAAAGCCTATGAGAGGCTAGTCAAGTGGTCGCGGACGCAGCCGTGGAGGGCGTAGGGGTAGCAGAGGAGGCTATGTCAGTGGCATGAGTGATTATTCTGGGAAGCACAGGGCAAACTTGGCAGAAGGGAAAGATGAGAGTCATTCATTCGATGTGACCCCTAGTGAGAGGAAAATGCTAGAGATGTGGAGGAGCCTGAAGCTTAAAACCAATAACAATTGAGCCAACGATGCTGGGGCCTCAACTCCAACCACTTCCGGGGGTAGCATTACCTACTATGCCCACACTAGCACAGGTATACCAGCTCATGCTCTTGCATCCACCCACAGACCAGGAAGTATAAATTGGATAATTGACTCTAGGGCATCCCGTCATGTCACGGGGGCCCATCTGAGTTCCAGAATTATACTCACCTGACAACACCTGAAAGTATTCAGACTGCTGATGGTACTACTCGGCCCATAGTTGGTGTAGGTATGGTTAAATGCACCTCTTCCATAACTCTAACTGATGCCTTGCATGCTCCATCTTTTCCTGTTAATCTAATGTCTATTAATGCCATTGTTCTTTAACTTAATTGTGTTGTTTCCTTTGACATTCGTTAGGTGATTTTTTACGAGAAGGGAATAGGGAGATGGTTGGGGACTGGCACATGGTATAAAGGGCTATGGTACTTGGACAGAGATGGACTGGATGTAGCACTGACGTCGCTGGTGGATGAGGCACAGCCGGAAGAGTCACAGTGTAATGTCCCATACCGCTCAACTCAATCGGAGGAATCGAAACGCCAACGGCGTTCGGACTTAGTCATGCAACGACTGCACAAGTAGGCTTGATAATAAAAGAGTATGACTGAGTTAGCTCAATCGGAAGACCCGCTCGGTCGAGGCGACTCCTCGCTCAGGTGGGTGGCTTCGGTGAACTTGGCTCAGCTTGACCTTCGCACTAATAAAACAAAAAATTTTAACTGCACAAGTAAGCTTGATAATAAAAGAGATGAATCCACATAGCTAAGGGAATAATCCCAAGTTGGGTCAAACTGAGTTAGAACATGGAAAAAGGTCCCACGGTCGGCTTAGAAGTATTGCACGATGGCTTTTAAAAATGACACTCGGTCCTTCGTCCTGTGGCTTGGGAGAAGGAAAGTTGGTCTTCGCCACAAAGCTATAAATTAGCCCAAGTCATAGGCGTCGCCCACATAAATGCTTGATAAAGCATGCACGGTTCCAGCGTCTAAGGCTTGGTATAGCCTTTGCGCGTCCCATGGATTAAGTTGCATCGTACGGCTTGTGGCATAAGTTTAGGCACCCAAAGAACTTGGTTGTTCAAAAGTCGGACACGTGCACGACACATTCGTACGATGTAAGGCTTGACGCAGCCTTTGCTCGTCAAGTTGTTGCACGATTGAATTAGGTACCAAGTTATGTCGGGCTAACTAAGTCATTCTAGTACCGTCCTACGATTTCTGCGGTTGTCATAGCCACATAGTCCCACGATCTTAAGGCTCATCATATAGAGTATGACTTGAGCGGTAGCGTCGTATAGAACGCAAGTTGGTTTAAGGCACGAGTCACGATTGGTTCAGTAAAAAGTTAGTCACGATCTATGGCACCTAAAGAACACATTTTTGTTCAAGTTAAGCGGGAAGGCTATACAATAGCCGTTCCCTGGATTTCTCAGAATGGAAAGTTCAAGCGATGGTTTGTCGCTGAGGCGGTCCCTCATCTGGGAGTCTCATGGTTTCGATGCACGTTTTGCATGATATGGTTTCGAGCACGTTTTGCTAAAGAGTATGGTTTGAGTCGTTCCACAGATTAAGCCATGCATTTACGTGAGTCTAGATGAAGTCTCGTAGGTGCGTGGTCATGGACAACTTGTCGACAAGGGCGATGTTTCTTCGGACGACAACCTGGGGCCACAGGAATCGATTCAGCCATAGGAAAAACACGGTATAGCTGATGCTGGGTACGCAACCAGAGATTCGGTGGGCTGTCATTGGGGCTAGCTACTTGCATTGACCGACCCATGCTATTCCTAGCTATGTCCACGATGGCTAGTTAATGCCAGTGACTTTTTATATAGATAAGTTGGCGTGCTGAGCGGCTATCCGCATGCACGGTGTCGGTCGAATCAAAGGAAGTGTAAACACATCACAAACTGAGTCAATGAAAGGTAAGGATGGTTGCAATACTAGCATGAAGCCTAAGATTTGGCTATAGCAAAGACACGTGCTTCGACACGAGTCGTGACGTCGAGTATTAAGTCGTTGACCCATAGTTGCATAAGTCGGATTTGAGTCGTTTCGAGTTAAGTCAAGAAGGGTCGTAAGAATCTTTGATTGAGTCAGTTGATGATTAAAGCAGCAAAGGCCGCGAGGCGACAATATGGTTAAGTCATGTTGAGTTGCGAGGCACGACCTCGATATATTGAGGCACGGCCGGGCTGTCATGGCACAAGTATAGGCAAGACCAAGTGGGAAAACACTGCCTCAATTATATTGAAGCACGAATAGAGTTTATGGCGCAACCAAGTTGTTGATTTCCAAATATGGGCCGAAAGGCAAGCACGAGTCGATAAGTTGACGTCTTTGGCACGAGAAGGGTCTAGAGGCAAGGTATAAGTAAGTTGTTGGTGCAGGGTACGATGATGGTCTAGAGACACAAAATAGGCCAAGAGTTTATGTTCTAAAATCGATCCTAAGGCAAGAATAGAAAGGCAATCATAAGGGTCTATGTTGCACAAAGTAAATAAATGCGTCGGTTTTGTATGGGTTGGCGAGGAGCTCATTCCACCAGTACAGTTGAGTATTGACACCCTATCACGATCCGCTTCCGAATAATCGGACACGAGTCGGACACGTCCAGCCTTTGTCGATAGACACGACGAAGTAAGCTGTACCAAGCTAAGAAAATCTAACCAAATAAACATGAATGTGTACAATCACAGCATCTATAAAATGTTCCCAAAATAATCACCATAATCCACCGATCATAATATCATAAAAGTACTAGAGACAACAAGAAGAAAAATACTATGAACTCACAACATACAATATCTAGGGGAAAAGCTAAAACAATCTAAACCTGAAACCTCAAGTTATGCCATGGCTCCATCCTGCTCAGCTAAGATCCCGGGCTCTGGCCCATAAAGTAGAACAATATCCTGTAAGTACATCTACAACATATCCTAGTCAGGAGCGGAGCTAAGTATATCCAAGGAAATGAGCATGAATATCATGATATGGAAATGAATACAGGAAAAATATAAGAACATGAAATGAAACATGAATATAAATACTAAGAAGTAAATACAGGAAATACAGGGAACATGAAATAAAACCTGAACATGAAATATACAATGAACCTGACGTGTGCAATATATCAAAATACATCCAGAGTGTGTGATCGGCTTGGGTAGATTCAGGGAACATGAAATGGTACGGCTCAAGAAGAGTTCCAGGTCTACAGAAGAAGAAAGCAGAAGTCCAATATTGTGCCTATTGCCTCTACTGTGCCACGTCCCTCACCTAACCCTGCCCCAGCTCCTGAAGAAGCGCCCGTACCGG
The DNA here is from genome assembly GCA_029216955.1 of Iris pallida. Taxonomy (NCBI): domain Eukaryota; kingdom Viridiplantae; phylum Streptophyta; class Magnoliopsida; order Asparagales; family Iridaceae; genus Iris; species Iris pallida. Next base: position 8,129,037 of record JANAVB010008798.1, on the reverse strand, counting down.
ATCCCTCTAATTCGGATGCAGATCGCTTAGATTCGGATGGTATGGTCCCCTATTCTCTATCTCATATTCCCTTGAGGAGATCTTCTCACAGCATGCAGAAAAATCCCTTAATTGTTATGGTTATGAACATGATATTGCTAAAATCTTATGATATTGTAATCTATTTCCTACTTGTGGAGCATTCATTGCATCGTTAGACACCATCTCTTTGCCTAAGTGTTGTCAGGAAGCAAAGGAAGATCCAAGATGGAAACCTGTGATGTTGGAGGAACTTGGGATACTCCAAAGATATGGGACATGGGAACTTGTTCCATTGACTAAAGGAAAGAAAGCAGTTGGATGCAAATGAGTCACGGTAAATGAGACTCCAGAAGGAAAGGTGGTGCGGGACAAGGCAAGATTGGTGGCAAAAGGATTCACTCAGTCCTATGACATTGACTATGATGAGACATTTGCTCCGGTAGCAAAGATGAGCACTGTAAGAACCCTGGTCTCCCTTGCAACAAATCATGGGTGTCAGCTGCATCAATTGAATGTGAAAAATGTATTTCTTCATTGGTCTCTATAAGAGGAAGTATACATGGAGACTCCTCCGGGGTTTTGTAGTGCACAATCGACAGGAAATATGTGCAAGCTGAAGAAATTACTGTATGGACTCAAACAATCTCCTCGAGCCTGGTTTGAGAGATTCAGGAAGGCTGTCACAGACATGGGATACAACCATACCAATACAGATTACATGGTCTTCTTCCAGCATACGAGAGGCCATGTCACCATACTTGCAGTATATGTAGATAGTGATCACAGGTGACGAGGAGGAAGAGATTGTCCAGCTGAAGTCAAAACTTGTCAAGGAGTTTGAAGTGGAGGACCTGAAAATGATGAGATATTTTCTTGGGATCGAGGTGGCTCGAGGAAGAGATGGGATCGTCCTCTCTCAGAGAAAATATGTACTAGACTTGCTCACAAAGACATGCATGCTGGGATGTCAATTGGCGGTCACTCCAATTGACCTAAGAAATAAGTTCGTGCAGAGACAGGAAAGCCCGTTGATCTTGAGAGATATAAGAGATTAGTAGGCCGACCGATTTATCTAGGCCACAGTCGCCCTGATATTTCATTCGCTGTGAGTGTAGTAAGCCGCTACATGCATAATCCAAGGAAGGGCCACATGGATGCAGTTTTTCATATTCTGAGATATCTGAAAGGGGTTCCTGGAAAAGGGCTATGGTTCAAGAACAATGGACACCTGGGTGTTGAGGGATACTGCGATGCAGATTGGACAAGCTGCATGGATGACAGAACGTCCACCTCAGGGTACTATGTCTTTGTAGGGGGTAACCTAGTCTCCTGGAGAAGCAAGAAACAGTCTGTGGTAGCATGATCGACCGGTAAAGCAGAGTATAGAGCAATGGCTCTGGGAGTGTCAGGGTTGCTATAGGTAAATGCTCTCCTGACAGTGTTGAAGTTAGATCGAGGAGCACCATTACGTCTTCTGAGTGATAGTCAAGCTGCACTGAGTATAGCTAACAATCCAGTTCAGCATGACAAAAAAAGCATATCGAGATCGATCGGTTCTTCATCAAAGAAAAGCTAGAGAACGGAACATTGAAGCTTGATTATGTTTGCTCAGAAGAACAAGTCGCAGATGGTCTTACTAAGGGTCTTAGCTCCTTGAGTCTTTCTAAACCATGTAACACGATGGAGATGATTGATATCTATTGTCGATCTTAAGGGAGAGTGTTGAGAAGTCTATTGGATTTAGTCCCACATCGGGTAGAGAATAAGAAGGAGGCTAGTCCTCTCCTTTATATATATACTTCTTTTTTTATAATAAGCATCCAATTATCCCAACTCTATAAAATATATACTATCAACAATAACATTAAATTTCAAGAGAAAAGGTAGAGAAGTTATCATGATTGACAATAATGCTTATTTTTTGCAGATTAATAAGAAAAAAATTCTATTAAATTAAAACAACTATTTGTTGAAACTTTTTTATATAAAAAGCACAAAATTCTAATTATGAGCAACTATGTCGTCCCCTCGCGGATGGAGGGGTCAGTCTTCGTTCATTGTATTCAGTTCGGGATGTAGTTGGAATGAAGCTGACGTAGAAGTTTATTCGTGACGATCCATATGGACTGAGTGGACAACAAATTGGTACCTAAAAGGAGGCAATTTTTGGACTTGCAAGTACAATAACAATGCATCTGTGACTTTCAAACACATTATGAGCAATCGTACTACTATTAGAATTGCCATACACCGAGTAATATGGGATGGGAGGAATATTGATCTATGGCTGGATCCATGGCTGGACTATTGAACTTTACTGGAGCTGTCGGGTGGATACATGCTATTGGAGGTGGGTAGAGGTTTGAGGGTTCAGTACATTGTACGACAGGGTGAATGGCGTCCTGACTTGTATACTCACACAATCAGGCATGACGATGCTATCCGGTCGGTTCCTATAGACCCAAACATCCTTGCTGACATTTGGGTATATAAACCGCCAGGGGGGTTATTAGAAACGGTGATTTTGAGTTTAAGACGTGCTACAACTTCTTGCGAGCAACACACCCTAGACTAGAGAATTTTGATTTTATTTGGCAAAAAGGGCTTGCTCCCAAGATGCAGCTTTGCATGTATTGAATTCTTGCGCACCTCCTGACTAAGGACAGACCGGCTCACTTTGGAGTACGGATAACATCTTAGCACTGTGTGTTGTGTAATGGAAACAGTGAGTCTATTCGATATTTATCTTCGATTGTCCGCTGAGTTGGTTCCTTTGGCATGAGCAGTGCTGCAAGGCTTTGGGGGGTTGCGATGATACTACGGACATTGGAGGAATTATTATGGGGATTCGGGCCAGAAGAAGCAGGGAGACGTTATGGTTTAAGGAGGCACGGCTCCGCCTTGCAGCGCCAGTGTGGCATGTGTGGAAAGAGCGAAACAGACGCATATTTGAGGGCCTCACTACCTCCTCTGTGGGAATTTTACATAATATTGACTTTGATGTGGCTGTTATGACACCCTCTCTGGGGGTTTGTCAAATATGTTTTGATGAATGAATAAATTTACCTACATTTCAAAAAAAAATGTTTCATTCTTTACTTCATTTCGATTTTCTTTCCCTCTCTTTTCTTTTTATTCCCAAAATAAGTGATTCATTTTTTAATCCTTATAAAAGAAAATCTGATTATGGAACCTTCAGAGCAAATTTTTTAAATTTAGACTCTTAATAGGGCATGCAATGGCACCATTGTAAATAACAAATATGTCGTCTTTCATGGTGGCATTTTTTGGCTCCTCCGTCCTTCAGCGGTACAACACCCCGGTCTATGAGACGATCTGCTTCCGCACGACTGTAAAGGAGAGATGGACCACGAAATTGAGCAAGATGGGATGTCCTTGAGAATCTAAGGAGTTAAAGTAAGTAGTAGAAGATCCGGAGTTAGGGAAAAGAAAAGATTTTTTTTCTGTTTTTCATTCTCTGGAGAACCTTTAACTGTAGATATGTTCTGCCAATGGAATGAGATATAACAACCAAGAAAAATCTAGAAAGAATCTGTGGAGTCACTTCATGTAACTGAAGTGAGAGGCAAGTCCGATACTAACCCCCTCAATAATTCTTGTAAGAGTTGTTAATAGAAAACCAAAATAATTAGATGTTAAAATTTAGATATTTAAATTAATATTCAAATTTTCCTTTTTTAAAAATATTTAATTTTATATTTTAATGTTTTAAGCTAACAATCTCCCTAAAAGGTAAATATATATAATAAAAATAAGAAAATATTATTTTGGATGATTGTCACGTCTTGGATAACTATACCATGTAAATAGGGAGGGGAGTATTGAGTGACGTAGCAAGCATCCGGTCTCTCTTGTGTATTAAATATAAATCCTTGGATTAAATATAAAGCAAGTAGGTATGATCCTGGCCATATGTACTAGTAGCTTACTAGTTTTTGCATTGAATGAGTTAACCCATTTGTACAAAAGTTATATTTAAGTGATATTAAATCTATTAGTTTTTCTTACTGATTATATTTTATTTTCTTGGTTACTATTTTTCTATAGTTTAAATTTTACTTGAACACCGACAAATGAAACAAATACCATTTTTAAGCATATGAGATACAATGTTTTCTTGTTAGTTCCAATAATTAATCATGTAGTTATATGATTGGAAGAAATTAATTGGACAATTGGACCTTCATCTGTACATATATTATGAATCCATATCTTGCCGTCTTTTAATGACTTGTATGTTGGTTTGTGTTTTAATATAAAACATATACTTTTATTAGTTTTCACACTTTAAAATCATTAGGATACTCATTTTACCAAACTCTTTCTTTTGAGATTATAATTGATACTCATCACTTATGAGCATCTCCTTAATAAGTGACAATTGCTATTCAATTTATATTTCTCTCTTGTAGAGAAATGTTTGAATACATGAGAATAAGGTACTAGAATTTTGATGCATAATATTGGAAGATGACTCTATGGAAATAAAATCCATATATGAATGCGTTCTTCTTTGGGGGAGCAACCATTATTTTGTAGTGTCCTGCTTCGAGCGGCGCACTATGTGTGGACTTGTGGCTAGTTTGACTCAGTCGAAACTGAGTATTTGAAAAATCTTTCGGCATCCAATTGATTAGCACGAATGCATAGAGAACCTTTCCTATTCATGGATTGGCTTCTGTTGGAATGAGTCCAAAATGCAGTTGATTGTGTCTTGGCGAACGAGCTCTATATAAGAGTCTTTCCCATACCTTTTTATCAAAATTTTTGTTGGATGTTTGGTTTTGATGAATGCGCTTTCGTGTTGGTTTTTAATGAATGTCCCATCTTTCGTGTTAGTTTTGATTAGTGTCCTTAGGTGGTTTGGTGCAAGCATACCGATGATGTTCCATCTTTCCGCTGTTGTAGTATTGCCGGTTGTGCTGCCAGGGCTCTCCCATAGGTCCTGTGTCACTCGAACTGGTAGCCGCCAGTACTGACTTTACTTCAGGAGGACCACATGTCCATGCCTGCAGCTTGATGCGAGTCTCCTCCTGGATCATGGCCGTGATAGCCTTCTCAAGGGTGGGGATCTTCAGTTGGGCTAGAAGTAGTGCTGTCCTCTGAGCAAACACTGCATCTAGCCCTTTAAGAAACTTCATTGTCCTCTCCTGCAGACATACCTGTCTCTCCTTACACTTCGGATCCCCGTATCTTGCCCGATCTGAGGAGTGATCGTAATCTAACCACAGAGCTCCAACTATGTGGCATACTCCTGCACCGTCTTCTCTTCCTGTACGGTGTCGTCGATCTTCCCTTTCCCTACACCATCGTAGGTCCTCAATTTCTCCCATACGTCCTTCACCATCTCGATGCCATTCACTGTGGCGGCGATCGACTGGACTAAAGAATTGAGAAGCCAAATATAGATCACCATATTAGTGGACTTTCACTCGTCGCGTCCTGCCGAGCCCTCGTCCGACTCTGTCTTCTCTCCTGACAGAAAACCCTCTAGGTTCTTTTCTGCAAGGGTTCTCCTCACCTGCCATTACCAACTCAGGTTGGTAGTTGGTCCATCAAGCTTCAGATCGATGGAGGGAAGCTCCAACTTCGTCGATGTTCATGTCGCGCTCTCACCAGACTTCAACGTTACAACCTCCGCATGGTCCAGCTTCTTGATGATCTCCTCCATCGATCCTCCTCTTCTTCGATCACCTCACACCCATTCCATGATTCACGCTCTTCGTCCTCTTCTAGATCCGATCATGTCTCTCTTCTATCGAATTTAGGCCTTCAACGTCCGAAATGACCTCGTGGGAGACTTCGGAAACCGCAGCTTCGTGGTGGTGGGACCGGTGGGCCGACAGACATGTGAGTGGGCGTCGTCGGGCGGATTTCTCCGAGCAGCGACCGCTGCGAGCAGCAGCAGCGACAACAGTCGTGCTCGTGCGACGGAGGTGCCAGTGAAGCAGCGGCCGACTCGCGCGCGAGATGGTCGGCGTACGGCCGTGCAGTGGCTGGTGGCGGTGGTGGCTGTGGTAGTGTGGATGGTGATGGCGATGACGACTAGGATTAGGGTTTGGGAAAGGTGGCGGCGGCTAGGATTTTTGTGGCTCTGATACCATGTTGAATATTTGTGATGATTTATTATTGGTAGTCTCTTGGCTATATATAGCCTTACAATCCTCCTTATTACATTAAACCCTCTGTGGAATATCCTGTGATATATTCTGACATACCAAATATACCAACAAGATATTCTAATATATTTATTCTAATACCAAATATACCAACAGGTTCCAATTCCTATTTTTTGGGGGACAATTGTAGGTATCCCTCCCTCGTTTTGTGTCTACCTAAAGTTTTAAGGATTTTCTTTTTAATTCAAAACTTAAAAATGAAAAATTGGAACAAACTATTTGCTTCGTCCTTTCACCTTCTGAAATTCTTCTCCTACTCTCTCCGACTCTCTCCTCTCTTTCTTGTTTCTCTCTCTCTCTCTCTCACTCTTATCTCTCCCTCACACAATTCTTATTTCTCTCTTTCTCTGTCCTATTTTTTCTCATTCCTCTTTTATCGTTCTCTTGGTCTCTCTTATCTCTCTCTCACTCATATATGTTTCTCTTCCCCCCCTCTCTCCTTATTTGTTTCTCTCATACTCTTTTCATCCCTTTCTCTTTAGTATCTCTTTTCTTACTTCTCTCTCTCTCTCACTCCTCTCTTATTTCTCATATATTGTTAATTGGAAATAACATTTTTTTAAATTTTAAAGATCAAAAACCTTCTTCCTATCTTAAACATTATTAATCATAAATAATTTTTTACATTTTTTAAATTAGTATTTTTGAAATAGAAGCGGCCATCGGAATTTGAACCCGAATATCCTTTTCTCTTTGTTCTCTATAACAAAGTTCCCAACCATTTAGTAATTTATGTTTTATTATATCAATTTATGTGAAAATATTTTTAGACTTATAATATTTGTTACATAGACATGGATACACTACAATACTATTCTCACACCGTGGCACAATGTAGATATTAGTAACAAAATATCAAACATAGGTACACAATAATGATAATACTAGCATGATACCGATAATAGTAATACAATAACGATAATAGTTACATAAAAATTATATGTAGTAACAAAATCTGATAAAATATGTAACATACACTATAGGGCTAATATTAACACAATGATGATAATATTAACATGATAAGGATTAATAGTACCAATTTGACCTAATACTGGTATTAGTAACACAATATATAATAGTAAAACAATATAATTAATAGTAACATTGCAATAGTAGTAACACAATGCGTACATGTGCAACACAATGTTGCTATATGTAACACATTGCATATATTTGTAATACACTTCCACGAAGTTGTAACACTATTAAAATCCTAATTCCATTACAATAATAAAAGTGTACAAGTAAATACATTTTTTATCTATTTTAAAAAATCATAGTTCAAGTGTTTTGAGTTATTTCGCATAGTAAGAGGTCTTAGGTTCAAATTCCACTAATTTTATCTTAAAAAATACTTTGTTTTTTATTCTATGGAAATGGAGATAGAGATAATGAGCAGGTAGAGACAATTAATATAAATATTAATTTCAGAGATAGTATAAAAGATAGATTGAGATAAGTTTGAGATAGAGAGCAAATAGAAATAATTTAGATGGAGATGTAGATATAAATTTCAGAGATGGAGATACAGATAGAGAGGAAATAGGATAAATATATAGATAGAGAGGAAATCGTGGGAGAGAGAAGCATACAAAGAGTAGAGAGAGAATGTGAGAAAGAGAAATCGGAGAAGGTTAAGTGGGAGAAGCAGAATAGACCTAATCAGACATGAGGGCAAAATAGGGTGCAAAATGGTCTATGCGCCCTTTCTTTTAAACTTTTGAATTAAAAAGATCCCTTAACACTTTAGACTAGGACAAAACTAAAATTGAGTGAAGGATCTATACTATTATTTCCCCAAGAATAGGGTCAAAAACCAAAATTTCTCTTTTTTAACTTTATCTAACTACTTTCTTATTTCTCTGTCTAAAAGATCTATTTTCTGTCTTTCACCTCTTGCCTACACCTGGAGCAGGTATTGGTTATAATCTTGGCATCTCCTTCGAGGATTACGAATCATGCTCTGATATCTTCTCAGGTTCAGAAGATATAGTAGGCATGGGAAATACAGGAAGAAAATGGGATGAAGACTACCCCTAATTTGTAGATTGTTGGAAATGATATGTGTAGAGATGGAAATAATAGGATGATTTATTATTGATGAGAGACTACATATATATAGGAGAGACTAGCCCCTCTCCTATTGTTCTAAGCAATGTGGGACTAAAGTCCATTAACTAATAACTCTAATATAACGCTTAACACCATCCCTCAAGCTGGAGCATAGATGTCAATCATGTCCAGTTTGTTACATAGAAATTGAACCCGAGGACCCAAAAGAGGCTTTGTGAAGATATCAGCTATCTGATCGTCGGTCCTCACATATTGAAACTTTATCACTCCCTTTGTATATTCATCACGAACAAAGTGGATATCAATTTCAATATGCTTCGTCCATTCATGAAATACTGGATTGGTGGCAATGTGAGATTGGTTATCACACCATAAATTTGCCGCTTGCGATCCTTTATCTTCTCCCAGTTCCTATAAAAGATGCTTCATATATAATACCTCTGATGTGCTATGAGCAATAGCTTGATATTCTACTTCTGAGCTTGAGCGTGCTATCACACTTTGTTTCTTACTCTTCCATGATACTAGATTTCTGCCAATAAATACTGAGTAGCCAGATGTAAATCGTCTATCTGCCAGACTTGCTCCCCAGTCGGCATCAGTAAAACACTCAATACGAGTGTGTCCATTATTCTCCATTTGAATTTCTTTTTCTGGATTCTTGACTAGATAACACAGGATTTTGAGAATTGTCTGCCAGTATAGAACTCTTGGAGAAGCCATAAATCTACTTGCAACACTTACTGCAAAAAAAATGTTCGGACGAGTCATGACTGCCAAGTAGTTGAGTTTTCCAACTACTCAACGGTGCTGATATGGATTGGTCATCAGGACCCCTTCGTCTGGAAGTAACTTTGCCCCTGGATCCATAGGTGAGTTTGCTCCCTTGGCTTGCATCATGCCTGCATCATTTAGTATGTCCAACACATACTTTCTCTGGGATATTACAATATCCCGCTTACTTCGTGTGACCTCAATGCCCAAGAAATAGTTTAAGGATCTCATATCCTTGGTTTGAAATTGTTCTCCCAGAAACTTCTTGAGGCCTGCAATGCCATGGCTGTCGTCTCCCGTAATTACAATATCATCAATGTAGACACCAAGGAGTATCCTTCCAGCAGATGTGTGTCGATAGAAGATTGAATGGTCCTTCTTTGATTGACACATGCCAACTGAGTAACAACATGTATAAATCGACCAAACCATGCACGAGGAGATTGTTTTAGACCATAGAGGACATTCCTCAGATGACACACTTTACCCTCCCTTGCAACGAACCCAGGAGGTTACATCACATATACCTCTTCATCAAGATCCCCGTGGAGGAAAGCATTTTTGATATCCAATTGAAGTAACGGCCAGTCATAGCGAACGGTCAAGGCCATGAGGACACGGACAAACATCATTTTAGCAACAGAAAAGAAGGTCTCGAAGTAATCATCACCATAGGTTTGAGAGTATCCTTTGGCCACCAGACGAGCCTTCAGGCGATCGAGAGAGCCATCTAGTTTCACCTTGATTGTGAATACTCATTTGCAACCTACGGCCTGTTTACCAGTGGGTAAATCGACCAAGTCCTAAGTGTGGTTTTTCCTGAGAGCTTTTATCTCCTCGTTCATAGCAGCACGCCAACCAGGATGTCTGAGATCCTTCTCAGCGGTCTTGGGAATTTGAATCCCATTAATAGTAGCCATCAGAGACTGAGTGTGACTGGTAAGTCATTTGTAGCTGTCAACATACAAGAGATGATCACGACAGGCACGACGAGGACGTTCTAAAGGCGGAACCGCCGGAGCTGCGGGCGGAACTGGTAGAGCTGCTGGCAGAACTGGCGGAGGCAACTCATTGGAGCCGGAGCTGCTGGTGGAACCGGAGGAAGATGATTCTGTAGGCGATGTCGGCACTAACTGAATCGGTGTATGCGGACCATCGGCCTAGAAGACTGGCTCGGTAAGGGAGGGCACCCGTACGTGGGGCTGTTGTGTTTGAGTAGGAAATAACAAAAAAATCCTCTTCTGGATAGACTAGGGGAGCCGGATCCTTTGATTGTGGGAGTGGAGGAAATTCGGTTTCTAAAAGGTAACATCCCGAGTTAAAAAATATCTCTTCAAGACACGGGAATAACACCGATACCCTTTCTGACCTTTAGGATACCCAAGAAGAATACATTATATTGCCTTAGGATCTAATTTAGAAAGTATTGGTCGGGTATCCTGAACATAGCATAAGCAGCCAAAGATTCTGAGAGACAGAGAAAATAGCTCTCATCCGGGAAAAAGTCGAGAAAAAGGAGTGCTATCATTGAAAACTGACGATGGCATGCGGTTAATAAGATAACAAGCAGCAAGAACCGCATCCGACCAAAATCTCTTGGGAGTACGTGCTTGAAACATAAGAGCACGTGTTATTTCCAAGAGATGACGATTCTTGCGCTCGGCCACACCATTTTGTTTTGGTGTGTACACACAAGAAGTTTGGTGGCTGATGCCATTGCGGACCAAATGTCTATCGAGATCACGAGATAAATACTCACGACCATTGTCACTCCAAAATTTTTTGATTGGAATACCAAATTGTATTTTTATTTCGGCATGAAAGTTGCACCAAATGTTAAACAATTCAGAACGATTTTTTACCAGATAAACAAAAGTGACACGTGAGTAATCATCAACAAAAGTAACAAAGTACTTAAAATCCATTACTGATTCAATCGGACAAGGTTCCCATACATCAGAATGCACCAACGCAAAAGGAGCGGAAGCAATATTTTTTACTCACCGGATAGAGAATCCGGTGATGCTTAGCTAAACTACATGGCTCACAATAAAAAAGCGGAGATATCTAAAGAAGGGTACATTTTCTGGAGAGCTTGGGTTGATGGATGACCTAACTGACAATGTAACTCAAAAGGATCGAGTTTCGTGTCGGCACAGACAACATAAGAAGGTGCGTCAAACAGGTACAAGCCTCTAGCCACATGCCCCTTACCGATAGTCTTCCCAGTTTTCAGCTCCTGAAAAACACAACCATCAAGAAAAAAACGATTACCGAGTAATGCAGTTCACGAGTAATTTGACTAATAGAAATTAAATTAAATGGGTTTCTAGGTGTAAGTAATACAGAACCAAGTGACAGTCCAGAAAAAAGACTGGCACTTCTACATTCTCGGACTTTCAGGGAACCTCCATTGGCAACAGTAATGCCAGAAACATGACGTACAGGTACATAATTATGTATCATACCTGCGTCACCAGTCATGTGAGAGGATGCACTAGAGTCAATTACCCACTGCTTGGGTTTCACTATGTACGATGCTGAGTATCCGACTGTGGATCCAGACGTAGAAGCTTCACTACGATATTGAGCCTGGAAATCAAGGGACTCTGTATATGAGTCTGAAGTCATCTAAATAGATCAGACACCATCATCAGGAGCATCAGTCGTGATATTTGTAGCAGGTGATTTAGTGCATTACCAATAGAAATGTCCAAGTTGACCACAGTTAAAGCAAGTGCGCGACCTTCCTTCATCACGATCGCCATTGCTACGTCCTCCATCTCGACCAGCATTTTGGCCACTATGTCGGCCACTACGACCACCACAGAATCCTATACGAGCTGCACCAAGAGCAGAGCAATCAGCGGAAATATCACCCGGAGTGGTCTCAACTACTTTTGTTGTCCTAAGGACACGATAGCGTACTTCCAACATGAACGAAACTTCAGATCCAGCAATAATCTGAGAGCTAGCGGAGTCTGCATCAGGGCAGAGAGAGGCAAGATAAGCCATGATATGAAGCTGCTCACGTTGAGCTCTTGCTTCATTAATATCCGACATAAGTGGTAGTACGCGGTCGATCTCATCAGACATAGCTTTAAAGGCCCGAAAATGGTCCTTATGAGATTTATCTTTCTGATTTGCTCGGTATATACCAACGACCGAGTCATAAATACGAGACAAATCGGGTTTTCCATCAAACGCCGCTGTCAGTACCTTCCATAACTCCTTCACGGAGTCCATATTATGAACCATGTCTTCCACCGATGGTTCCATTGAATTCATCAACTGTGTAAATAGTCGACTATCATCTGTCTCCTATTGCTCAAATATGGGATCATCTTCTGCTGGAGGATTGTCAATCAGATGTTTGGACAATCGTATTCCGCGAAGCGTCTTCTCTACCTTCTTTCTCTATGTCGAGTAGCCATCTGGTCCTTCCAACCGTCGATCGACAAGTCGAATAGAGAAAATTGTCGTGCTAGTGCCTGTTGGTCCTCCTAGTGTGTTGCTAATACTAATATCGGTGGCACTGCTATTCGTCGTAGAATCTGTCATCTTTCAGGATTCCTGAATCGACTGTCGACTTTGATCTTTCCAATCTAGATAATCACAACAACTCTGCTAATGCGCTAAACACGGAGCCAGAACCGGCACGCGCGCATAGGATGCAGAGAGTGTAGATCACAAGCCATGATAAAGAGATAACCCATGTTAACCTCTGTGAGATCCTGGTGTGAAGATCAAGGAAAGAAACAAAGGTTTATGCAAAACAAACCATATGTTTGCTATTTGTTAAATTTTCGAATAGATCATTGAGAGTCAGAGGTTCCAGCAAACATGTGTTTACCCTCTGAGAATTCTAACAATTTTTTTTGGAAACTAGGTTAGGGTTTGGAGGGAGAGTGGGCGGCGGCTAGGTGGAAAGAGAAAAGAGTTAGGGTTAGGGTTTTGAGATATGACACCAGGAGAAGGGGGGATTATCGACGGGGGCTGACAGGAGGTGGGGCTGTCGGTGGTGGACAGCAGCGGCAGTAGGACAGCGGCAGCGGCAATAGGACAGCAGCAGCGACAGTAGCAGTAGACGGCAGCAGCAGCAGTAGGAGGGGGGCGACGGCTAGGGGGCTGGAGTGGGGCAGCAGCGGCAGTAGTAGAAGGGGGGCGGCAGCAGCAGTAGTAGGAGGCAGGGGGGAGGGAGGGCGGCTAGGAGGGGTAGATTAGGGTTAGGGTTTTGTGAAATAGAAGAGAGTGGTGGATGACGACTAGGGTTTTAGCTCTGATACCATGTAGAGATGAAAATAATAGGATGATTTATTATTGATGATAGACTACATATATATAGGAGAGGCTAGCCCCTCTCCTATTATTCTAAGCAATGTGGGACTAAAGCTCATTAACTAATAACTCTAATATAACACTTAACAATATGCATACTTTTCATAGGAGGGTTTCTTTCCTCTTTATCTAGAATGATAACAAATACATCATAGACCAACAAGTCACGAATCTAGACTCATAGACTCAATATATTCTTCTAGAACTAATCTATGTTGCACGAATAGGGTATGCTAATTCTTCCTTCAACTCTTTTTCTTTTTCTCTTCTTTTTTTTTCAACCGGGTTCAAGAAGAGGTATACGATTGGTTTTAGATGTGAGATTCTTTTTTATTATTGGGTGTTAAAATTTAAAGTTTTAAATCTGCAAACAAAGAACAATTGATAATTTCTATCGTGTTTGAACCCACTAACTTAAACACATAAACTTAACCTTCATACCGATCAAACTAGCTAGTATAAGATTAGAACCAACTCGTATAATGCTCAAATATCGATGGTATCCAGTCAAACCGGCCAATATATTTATGGACCGGTTTTATGACTCAGACACCTAAACTTTATCAGTTTTTTCTCAAAACCACAGTATATTGGTCCATAGTTTCAAAAGACTACCTAGGTACATGCCTAAGCGCAAGGTTAGGTGAGGTGCAACTAGGCGTTTCATTTTGTACGAAGCATACCTAGACAACAAAAGCGATGCCTAGGCGCCTAGGGTGAGGCAATGAAGTGCCTCGGCGAGCACTTGTGCTTACTCTACTTTTTTGTTATTATTATTTTGTATTGACTAAGACACTAAGAATCCAAGGCCCAACCCCTACATAACCTATGGGGTTAAAAATTGATTTTTCACTAAAACATAAGAAGCTCAATCTTAACCTAATCCCTAAATTTGAGATCTCTCTCTTACAAAAATCGATCACCTTTCTAAAGATCGTGCCGACGACCGACTACCATCCTTCATGGTTACAGCGACTCACTGGTGATTGTTACCAACGTTTCCTTTTACTCTCCCATCATCCAATTCCTTTTCAGGTATTGACTCTATCACCAACCAACCCACGAACCTGACCAATGACAACTTTCCTTTTTTTTCACTATCAATCTCGCCTAAAATGTTGGAGAAAAATGTGCTAAAAGATTAAAATATTTTCAATACCAAACAAAATTTAAGGCATATGCAAAAAATATATACATGTTTTATACTTTTTGTGCCCTTTTTTTCTCAAGCGTACGTCTCGCTTTTCCGGTTTGCTCCTAGATTACTGTTCTAAAAATCGGTCTAGGTAGCCGTCTAGGCGGCGTCTTCACACCCTGATCCTGGAGGATCGAAAGGTCGCACTGGACGTGATGTCGTACAAGTCTAAGTTGCACTTGTAAAAGGTATGGATATGCACAATGAATATATTACAAAATATAAGACTTTGATACAACGAATTTTTAAGAAGAGAACCGAATGACAACAATGTATAATACAAAATAGCTTCTTTTATTGATACTTGTAGCGCAATTACAAAAAGGCTCTTATCGGCCAACCGAAAAGCCAAACTGGCTTACAACTTTGAAATTGACATAAAATACTTTGTTCCATACATCATATCTTTTTGTTAGAAATAAAGGTAAAATAAGACTTTCGACAAAATTTTTAAACTGGAGGAAAAAGCTTCGAGGCGACCCAAGTGCTTTGACTGAATAAGCGAGCTTCTAATTCCTCTAAATGTGCAAAAGATTTTCAACACGTGTAAGGTCGAGGGTCAGTACATTGAAGAATGCACTAGTGAGCAGTATTAACCCGATCGACTTACCCAAACCAACATAATCTTGTGAAAGCATGCAATTATTATTTGGTGATCTTTATATTTTTTTAGAGTCTTGTTAACAATTTATAACAATAGTAGATAAGCATAAACATATCACCTATACAGTGATTCTTACCCACAATTGACTGTCCTTTCCTGCAAAGAAGCGTTAAACAATATATGATTTATAGTTTCTATCTTTGCATCAAACTATTAGGCCTGCAAAATAATTTCATTAACATATGATCTAACTACATGATGGTCCATGTGCGACTCACCCTAATTAGAAGTTGGGACGTTCAAGCCCATCTCCCCAATTAGACATAACACTCCCCTGATTGTGAGAACATCCGGTCCTCAGAGTGTTCCATCTCTCATATGACGACACACCGAAAATTGTTTGAGAGTTTACAAGTTGCTCAAGATCAATGCATGATATGCAATTTCCATAAAATAAAGCGATGCAACACTATATGTTATGCAACCCATTTATTCTTTCTTTTATTCTGACGGCCATGTCATGTTCTTCCTTTCTTTACACAAGTAGTATCTCAACTTAATCTTTCATTTATCAATACTACTTCATTTTCAAGTCTCTATTTACAGTATACATTTCAAGTCTACAATTTTCATTCTTTTCTAAATTACATGAAATATCAATTCTATTAACAGCTATAACTCAAACATGTAATAATTATCTTTTAACTTAGCTCTTTTGTTAAGGTGTCGTTGATCATAAGGACATAGAAAAGGAATGTGAATGATTTATTTTATTAAGGAGTAGAAATAAGGATAAGAAGGATTAAAGTCCCTTATTATAGAATTTGCAACTTCTTAAGCAACCGTCATGCCTCATCTATGCGTCTTCCTGAAATTGCACAAACAGAGGTTCATCACAATTTCTCGTATCTTCCTTTTTCTTTCTCTCAGTTATGATATGAATGCAAAAATTAATAAAGACAAGCAACGGAAAGCATTCAACGAAACTCCAACAATAAAAATCCGTTAATCAAAGTCGTCAGCGAAAATGTCCAGAAACTAACAACAACGAAAAGAATGGAGAAGAGACTCTTATATAGAGTTCTTTCTCTAAGTACGATCTACTGTATTTTGGAGTCAGTTCTAATAGAAGCCAATCCATCGATTGGAGAGGGTCTCAACCCCCGACGTCCGACTGTGCATGTTTTTGGGTTTCTAGACAATTGTCGTACTTTTCAGCAGGTTTTTTGTTTTTTATTTTTTAAACTTCCTAGGACTAGGCGCTAGACATCCACTGCCTGGCCGACTAGCGCCTAGTGCCTTTTACAACCTTGACCTAGTCTCTAGAGGACCTTAGTGCTTATGTGCACATTATTTACCGGTCATACTGCCATATTCGGAACACGAAAAGAGTTACTAATGATTACACAATTGAAGTTCAAAGTGTTGTTTGCTTTCTACACCTCAATATCATTATATGCGTGCTTCTTGGCATATGTTTCATTTTTGCTGTTCGTGTCTTCGACATGTCAACCATTTTAAAGATGCATAATGAAAGCATACATAGAAAGTGTGGTGTTTATGTTATGCATTTAGATCTCTTTACCTAAATATCTGTGTATGGCATAACAAGCTTAGTAGCTTACAGTTGCAGCAGAAATAACAACATTAATACTATTTGTTTTAGCCCAGATCTTTTAAGGCTGGCTATGTGAACCCTACCTCCTCTTCTTAATCTAGTTCTAACCGACTCATCCACCACTTTCTAACTATTATTCTGACTCCAATTCCTATTCTAATTGATTCATCGAATCAACCAACCTCTCTCTCCTAGTAGCATGATGGCCTTCACTTCCTTATAGTGGTTGAACTGGTAGTCGGTAACCATGATGACATCTGTCACACTTGTAGCATTGTATGAGGTGGAAAAATATCTGCATTGCATATGTGCAAAATATTACTACTCTTTTCCCTCATCTATATCCTCAAATGTAGCTGACTTGTGCATGGACATGTCATTTTTGTTGCTATTCATCTATCTCAACATTCAGCTACACATGTTTATTAGTTGAACAGCAATGCTCTTTTGGGTAATTGCCTGGCATTGTGATATTTGCTGGGAGTCATTTTTATTTGTTTCTTGTTTGATATGTTTATTAATACAATTTGATAATCTGTATTATTCAGTGTTGAGAATCAATAAGGGACTTTTAGTCCCACATCGGAATATGTAGTATGTAGAGGAGCTAGACTCCCTATATATAGTGAAGTAGTCCATCAATAAAATTATCCAACCATTATTTTCTACATGGTATCAGAGCCATAACTCTCTCTCAAAAAAAAAAAAAAAAATTTAGCCCCCCGACCCCCCTACCGACCTCCACCACCCTAGATCTGCTAAAGGAGACAGGGATGCTGGGATACAAAACAGCCATTACTCCAATTGACCAGAAGAGTAAGCTTGGAGCAGAAGCAGGAGAGCCTGTTGATCGTGAAAGATATCAAAGACTTGTAGGGAGATTGATTTATCTGGGACACACTCGCCCGGATATCTCATTTGCGGTGAGTGTAGTGAGTCGCTACATGCATGATCTAAGAAAGGGTCATATGGAAGCAGTATTTCAGATCTTGAGATATCTGAAAGGAACACCGGGAAAGAGGCTATGGTTAAAGAAGAATGGATGCATAGAAGTTGAGGGATACTGTGATGCAGACTGGGCGAGCTGCATAGACGACAGAAGGTCTACCACGGGATACTGTATTTTTGTAGGAGGAAATCTGGTCTCATGGAGAAGCAAGAAACAGTCAGTGGTAGCACGGTCGACAGCTGAAGCAGAATACAGAGCAATGGCTCTGGAAGTGTCAGAGTTGCTGTGGGTGAAAGCATTGCTGACAGAGTTGAAGCTGGATAAGGGAGCACCATTGCGTCTTCTGAGCGATAGTCAAGCGGCAATAAGTATAGCTAACAATCCAGTTCAGCACGACAGAACGAAGCACATCGAGATTGATCGATTCTTCATCAAGGAGAAGCTGGAACAAGGGATACTGAAGATTGACCATGTCCGCTCAGAAGAACAAGTTGCAGACTGTCTGACTAAGGGTCTTAGTTTTTGAAGCTATATAACAAGATGGGGATGATCAATATCTATCTCCCATCTTGAGGGGGAGTGTTGAGAATCAATAAGGGACTTTTAGTCCCACATCGGAATATGTAGTATGTAGAGGAGCTAGACTCCCTATATATATAGTGAAGTAGTCCATCAATATAATTATCCAACCATTATTTTCTACATTCAGATATGCAAATGCATGTTTGTTTTATGCTATTGTGGAATCATAAGTGTGGTGTTAAAAACAGATTATTATACATGTTGGGGATGATTAAACAGATCTCGTCGTATTTGACAAAGTTGATGTTGTGAGTTCTGTTTTCTTTTGCAGGCTTCTCCAGTAACTATAGGTGGTCGCCAAGCTTTAATTAAAGAAAAGCGCACCACTGATTCCCGAGGCAAGTGTATATAAAAACCTCATTCCATAGCTTCAATTTGACAGTTCTTAAGTTTTCCATTGTTTCACTCTTCCAGCTACCATTTCTTTGGATTGACTCGTTTTGACTCCGATCAACCACAAATATATCACGTCTTAACATCACCATCCAACATCATTGGAGTAATTTGGTCACACATGATTGTATATTGATGGTCATACATGCACATTATTAGAGACGAACTAAGTTACTCTCTAGGAAGAATGACCACTCCAATATTTGGCACAAAAAGCTGAATAGCTACACGACAACGAAATTTCAAGAACACCAGAAAAAGTGTCACATGTCTCCATGTCCATATGATGTCCTGTTGTTTTTTTTGTTCATTCAACTAGGGCACTGGATGCAAAATGAGTGAATTCAGGAATTAGCAAATTCCTGAAAGAAAGAATTAGGCTTAATTCATCAATTTCTTAATTCATTCATGCCAAACATCCAGCTTAATGTTTAGAAATTAGGAAGTAGTAATGCCTCATGAAGGAGTTATAATTCCTCAATTCCAGCCTCCCCAGGAATCCAGGAATTTAGCCAGAAGCAAAAATGAATAAATGAACAAGGAATTAGGAAGGTTTGGTTAGAATTGAGAAACTGTAATTTCTGTGGCTGTCCAAATAGCGGTTAGCAGGAATTAATTTAAATTAGGCAGGAATTAATTTAAATTAGAGCCTTTTTCACCACCCTAATTTCAGTATCCACGGACAAGTGGTGGGGTATATTGTTATCAGCTGCAGAGTGCACAGTCAGATACATGCATAATTTTATTCCCTTAAAACGGATTTATTTTATTTACAGTCAATAGCAGGGGAAGATTTGCACCTGGCAGGGGGGGTGGGTACCGGGGTGATGGAATGAGAGGTCGTGGCAACTACGGAGGTGGGAGGGGTTATAGAAGAGGGGATTACAGTGGCAGGGCTGAGTTTTCAAACCGAGGTGGTGGTAGGGGTGGTTCTTCAAACCAAGGTGACGTTACATATCAGAGGTTTGAGCAAGCGGGCTTCAGTGGTGGCCGTAGAAGCCGGGAAGCCGCTCTGGATCCTTGACTGGTAATACATCTGCAGCTCGGATGCCTGCGCACGCTTAAGAGGTTGAGTCGAGAGGCTATGATCTACTAGGTTTTTTATTTTCAGAAGTTAAATCATTCATCAGGTGCTGAGATTTGTATATGCTTCAGTTACCATCTCCTCTTGTTTTGAAGGCTGGAGTCGTAGAAGCTGTTTAAGGGTGTAGTTTTTTGTCTGGCATGGTTTAATTGATTGGCAAATATTGCGTCTGGCTCTGCTTATGTAGAGTATATGAAGATTGTTCATATCATAGCTCGACATTGATAGGTAGATAGGTAGGTGATCATTGTTATCATTTTTGGAACTTAGGCTTCACGAACCCGTTGAAGTTTGGTAAATGAGGAATTTGCTGACTAAAATATTTATCAAAGAAACGAGTTGGATGGAAATGAGTGCATTCTGATAATATTTGAACTAGTGTTCTTTTGATATTTGATATTTTCTTTGTAAATGAGCCCATTACTTTGCCAAAGTTTAATAGATTTGTGAGGCTTGTTCTTTCAAAAATCTTGCAGTTCTTTCCCCTAATGTAATTTTTACTTCACTCGGAAGAATATTCAGATGATGTTGGGGCGGTGGCGGTGTCGTTCATCTCATTTTATATATATGGTGATAATTGTTGTTGTGTGATTGTGCCAACCCTAAAGATCTCTCTCAGTGAGGATGTTTATCCATTGTATGTCATTTTGGTTTTGTATATAAAGCTAGTAGCATACCCATTCTAGGGTTGCTTGTTCAGATTAATAATCAAAGACTTCTACCTTTCTCCATCTCTTCTATTAGAGTTCCTGAATAACTCCATTAGTCTTTTGTGCTTAATACCTTTCTACTAGTCTTTTGTGCTACAACACCTTATCAGTACGCTCTATCATGAAGGCTAAACGATCCGTAATCATGTTCAAAACAAAACAAGTAGATGTCATTTTTTTTCCAGTTCTGACTATTTCTTATCTGCAACCACATCAAAGCTCTCCATGGTAGCACAGTTCCTTAAGAACTGACGTAGCCGCATAAATCAACAACAAAAGCCATTCAATGGCAGCAAAGTCATTTCTTGCGATACAGTTCTTTGAGAACTAACGTGGATGTTCAATGGCAGCAAAGTTATTTCCCGTGGCACACAAAGTTCTTTGAGAACTAATGTGGTTGTCTATGGCAGCAAAGTTATTCCTAGTGGTACACAAAGTTCTTTGAGAACTAACGTGGTCGTGGAATAGCCTTGCGGTTAGGGAGAGCTCTATGGAATGGAGCAACTCCGATGAAAGGTATTCCAGAAGAAAATATCGTGGAAGTTTGCTAGAAGGAAACTCCGAGGAAGTTTGCGAGAAGAAAACCCCACAGATTCTCGCGGAACACAAACCACACAGACGCAACAATACGACCTAGCAGAACTGTGCAACCCTACAGCCTTGCGACCCAACTTACCACCTTTCTTGTAGCGCTCCAAGTTCCTTGAGAACTAACATTGTTTTCTATGACATGCTTAGTTCCTCGGGAACTAATGCGACCCTTGATACAATTGTTCTTCGTGGCCAACTCGGCTCCTTGGGAGCTATCACAACCTTTTACAATAACAAAATTGCTCTTCGCGACCAAAATGGCACCTTGGGAGTTGTCATGGCCCTTTGCAGCAACACAAATGCTCTTCGCGGCTAACACATATCTTTGGGAGCTGTCGCGGTCCTTTGCAACAACAAAATTGTTCTTCAAGGACTGTCGTAGTCTATTAGAAATAAAGCCATGAAAATCTACGATAAGCAGATGTCGTACAATAGAGCATCTCTTCGGAATGGAGTTGTCCTGTGGAACATAGCAGCTCCACGGAAGGGAGATATCTCGCAGAACATAACAGCATGGTCGAATCTAGTCCAAAGAGTTATGCCCTGCAAAACTACATAGCGAAAGAATCTTGGAGGTTCAAATTTCATCTATGTTGTCAGGATTTTACTAGAAGAATTATTTTTTCAGAGACATAGCCCCATCTGTAGAGGCTTAACATATGACCTGAAGTTCATGAATTGTTTTGATTAAATCTGAAGTTCATCTTGAACTCAAAGTTAATATTGAACATAATGTTCATTTTTGAATCGGAAGTTCATAAGAACACAAAGTTAATAAGAACCCGAAGTTCATAATATTCTAATAAAAATGGCAAGGTATTAGCCTTTCCATATCGATAACATCACCGAAACGATACACTAGCATTGCCAAAGGGATAACTTTCCAGAAGAAAATTTTGATCTAGTATTTTGCCCCTAGCATCACTTGAAGCGAAGCTCTAATTTTGTTTAGGCCTAAGCCTCGCCATATGGCATATCTCTGCCACATTCTTGCATTGCCTAAACCAAAGCTAAATCATTTTAACCTCACTAAGGACACCAACAACATTAGATCTTCTATAATGTAATGTCCCACTCTACTTGGTGCCTTGAGTTGGTTCGTTGGCTAGATGGGTTGTTTTAACTTAGGTTTCTCCATAGGATATTGTAGAGATTGGCTCGGTCGATGCATATCGACCTTTCCTTAGGTGGGTGTGTTTCTGTGAACCTTTTTTGCCTTGCCTTTACACCTAATGAAACTAGATATTGATTATATGTTTCATATGCTATGAGTAATGCTACATGTTAATAATAAAAGAGACGAACTCACATAGATAAGAGAGTAAATCTCATTTTGTATCCTTGGTGCTATAGAACATGGAATTATAAACTAGTGATTTAGAATTTTGCAACTGGAGTAGCCTTATCATATCACATGAACTATTCAGACTTGCTGCCTATTAATATGATTTTCATATTGTTGCAATGTTGTACATATGGATGATTTTGCGCCTCTTATATTATGTAATGTTGGAAATATCAGTATGTAGCTATGTTTTACTTATGCGAATAACACATTGCAAGAATGTATGAGATGTATTTTATTA
Source organism: Iris pallida (assembly GCA_029216955.1). Lineage (NCBI taxonomy): Eukaryota > Viridiplantae > Streptophyta > Magnoliopsida > Asparagales > Iridaceae > Iris > Iris pallida. The sequence continues at coordinate 8,106,319 of JANAVB010008798.1, read as the reverse complement.
TTATGCTAAGTGATATAGAACATAGAAGATTGAGACCGTTGGGTCGCCAAGGTAGTATCCCTGGACTGAGAACTGAGCAGGTATAGAAAGCCCTGGATTGGAAAGTTGGATCCGAACGATGGTTCGGAGAATGTAATTTTGAGTAGAGATAGGTACCTTCTATTTCATATTTTATGCAATACATGTGTCCTAGCATAGTTGTTTATGAGTATTGCATGGTCATAGGCAAGCTATGCACAAGGTATTGTTCCTCGAACGACCGTTGGTCCATTGGGATCGATTCGACCAAGGAGGAGCGGCGCTGATGTACTAGCCCAGGGTGTTTCGGGACCTTCAGTTGAGGCTAGCTACCCAGTCTAGAGAGTATCCTGATTCACTATCGTCTAGGATGGTGTGTAGATAGTGACCTTCATGTAGTTAGGCTGCATGCTAAAGTTATCTGCTTGCAGGCCTAGTATTAGATGCAGAATAAGCACTTAGCACAATTATATTTTCATGATGGCTAATGAGTGTCTTATGCAGCGACATGAATTATGACACTCTTAAATACAGTATTAGATGTATGTCATGATGTTTGATACTATGTTTCTTAACATGACAAATGTTTTACTTGAGCAAGGAAGAACGAATGGTAAGTATTGGTAAGTTGAACCTAGTTACTATGTTATGTAACACTTCTATACTTGTAAACAGAAACATCCTATGCCATGTAACTGATCCTAAGCTAAGATTAGAAGAGACCACAAATATTACATGCACTCAATAATGAATGTGTTGGTTTTGGTTGAGGGGGGCAAGAGGCCACTCACTAGTACCCTTGTACTGACATATTACCAGATCTGTACATAGTGGAGTTTGCTTGGGATTTTGAGGCGTTTGGAGCTTGGTTGGTGTCATGAAGCATTGTGGATGGAGATTTTTAGTTTTGTATGTAAAGGGCATAATATATATAACATTGTCACTTGTATAGTTTCATAAGTTGTAAGCCTTGCGGCATGATTTACTGTTGTAATCGGGTTGTACCTTGGCTTCGAGCCATTGTAAATCATGTTGCAATATCAATTAAAAGAATCATTCTTTTGTACTTATTGTGTCGATTCAACTTTTTTTTTGCTTAGCCTTGCTTTTATGATGACTCTGTTACTTAACTATTCAATTGACCGTTTGGTGCTTGCCTTATACAAGTGCAATTTAGGCTTATACGACATCACGTCCAGTGACGACTTTTGGTCCTATGAGATCAGGGCATGATATATGGTATTAGAGCACAACTTTACGTCCTTGGATTCTTATTAGCTCCGAAGTGCCTTCGTAAGCAAATATTTTTGACTCTCTCGATGTTCCGCTAGATGTTCCATACAATAAGTCTAGATATGTTATGGACTACGTCTCATGTGGGTATTTTGTTGGCCAGGAATATCATCAAGGAGCGTTGAGTATGATTTGAGCTGCTTGTGACGTAGTGTGTTTGGGATGTAGATTTGCTGGCTTTGGATAAGTTGGATATTGGATGATCAGTTGGATATCTTGAAGATTAATTCATTGAGTTAAGTTGTTCAAGTGGAATAGATTCAGTTGGATTTGGCCGAGTGGCTGGTATTGGATGTTATGTGTGTGGCCGTTGGAGCTACCGTTATAGGATTGTCCACAAGGGACATTAATTTAGTATATACAGGATGTTTGTGTGTGCTTAGTGGCTTGATCCCTTAGTGGTGTATGGGATATCCTGAGGGGTGTACTTGTTTTGGTGAGTTGGATGTTGAGGAGCATATAAGTTTTTAATGGATAGTACAAGGTCTTAGTTTAGAGTTATTCTCGATTGATGTTATATTGAATGTGTTGTTGGACTTGGTTCAGATGACCGTAAATGATTCTTGGCAAATTCAGATAGCATTAGATAAGAATTCAATTTTTTGAAAAGAATGGTTCGGTTGAAAAATAACCGTAGATCGTATATAGAATTTTGGCTTAAGTTGATCAGATTGAGTAAGTTAAATGTTAAGACTTGGGAGTATGATTGAGAATTAAATTGAAGCGATTGAGGATGTCTCTAAGAATTTTGGGATGTTGTTACTCGAAGATCGGAATCAACCTGAGATGATTGAAATTTCAGTAAAGAATGGAATGATCTTATGTTGTTTTGACATATAACAATTGGGTGAAACATATTGAAGTTTTGTGAATGGATATTTTGGGAGATATATATAATCAGACTTGATGTGTTGTACTCTTAGATTGGAAAATTCTTAGAAAGTTGGAATGAGGATAGGTTCAATAGTGATTGAGGCTTTGATGTGGTAGGTCGACAAGTTAAATGATATTAAGGTTTGATCTTTTGGGATCAAATTGGATTCCGATTCAAAAATCATGCGCATGGAAGAAGTGATTGATAGTAGTACGACCTAGGATTTAAATTAGATCGGATTTGAATTGATCTTACTCGAGACAACAATATGATTTGCATAGACGGGAACACTTGGGATTGAAATAAAATTCTGATTAGATTTAGTCTTGAGAATATGGATGTTGGATGAATAAGTATAGAAAGTATGACAAGTTCTTGGAAGCTTATAAGAATGGGAAATAAATGGTTGATAATGAAGGATAGATTGGAATATGATGGCTTGTAGGAAATCAAGTATAGCTGAATTTGGTTATGTCCCTTTGGATTTAGACTTATTAGCGGTGTGCTTGGGTAGATCTCTTTAGCCCAAATTTAGTTTCTTAGTGCTTGGGTATTTAGTTGGATCATGGATGTTGTGAGTGTTAGTGGCCAGAGGATTTAGTGAAGTTCAGCGCAAGGTGCATTATTGATGGGAGCAGAGGATATTGGTGAAGCTTTGGAAATAATTGGACTGAGTTGAGTGGTATAAGATGTTCTATAAATTTTGTCTGAGGCATGATTGTGTTGTATTGAGAAAGATGGAAGTTATTCAAGACATATTCAAGTTGAATAGAAGATAATAATTTATGAAGTTTTGAAGTTCATCTATTGAGTATATTAGTTACTATGGATTTGGAAAGAGTTACTTCGAGTATTTGTGCAGTATGTAGAAGGACTTGACTTAGTGAGGAATGGATTGGAAGGTGCTTTATGTTTGTTTGGATCTTGATCAGCATATGCACTTGAGGAGTCAGCATGGTAGTTTGAATCAGAGTTTGAGCATGAGTTTGCTTTATTGGTCAAGTGTTGCTGTTGGAGGAGTATGTTCTTATAAGTTTCAAGGATGAAAATTCTTTTTAGTGGTGTATTATATAATGCCCCACTCTGCTTGGTGCCTTGCATTGGTTCGTTGGCTAGATCGATCGTTTGGACTTGGGTTTTTGCAGAGGATGTTGTAGAGGCTCAATTGATGCATATCAACATTGCATCGGGGGGGTTGTATTTCGGTGAACTTTCTTTGCCTTGCCTTCACACCAAATGAATCTGGATATTTTTTATATATTTTATATGCTTTAAGTAATGTACATGCTAATAATAAAGGAGATGAACCCACAAAGGTAAAAGAGTAAATCTCATTTTGTATCGTTGATGTTATAAAACTTGGAATTATAAACTGATGAGTTAGAATTGTGCAACTGGAGTAGTCTTATCATGTCACGACCCGCTCCCACTTTTCGGGATACGAGTACGTAGCCATGTCTAGCTTATGTTGCAGCATCGGCGATAGCGCTGCCTGAACCTCAATGTCAGTCTCAATATAACAAAATCGCATCTATTTGCTCATTTATAATAATTGATTTATTTACAAATCCAATAATGAAATTCGGGAACAAATCCACTAAATGTTTAAATTCAAATACTAGAATCTAAGGCTGGCTTCCAAAATGCTCTACCTCCCCAGAAAGGTCCAAAGTGCATAAGATAACAAGTATGGCAAGTCACCTGCAACGATCCATTTAGAAAAGGAGCAAAGTACAACCCTATTGCAATAATGTAACTTAATACAAAATAAGCTAGACAAGTAGAGATACAGCAGAGAATAAAGGAAACATGTATATGAACTAGAAACAATAAACATGTACAAGAAATCACTAGCAATAACATGTATGAATAAGACCACTAGCAATGAACATGTACAAGTAAAACAGAAAGTGCACTTGAATTACCTTTCGACTTGTGAACGACTGGGCTAATACAACACATCATAGATGGCTATCCATAATAAAAAGATACGGCTAACCCATACGTGAGGTGTATGACTTAGCTATCCACAATAACAATCATTGGGATTTGTTCACATACCTACTGAGCATTTTCTCTCCCGACTCACTAAACAATCAATAAACGAACAATGATGCAACAAGCCTATTGTGTCACAATCGTGTCTCAACTGGATACTCAATGAAACACAATAAAGAATAGCATTATAATGTAGTAAGAACATAAAACAATACTGTACTTGCCTCAAGTTGCAGTTATTGTGTGACTTGATCATGTTGGCACATAATAGTCGCAGATGTCATAATTTTGCAAGACGACCTCTAACAATAAAACAGACCGTGTCATTGAGTCCGGGACAGTCCGATTAGCCTATGGTCGATATAAAGTAGTCAGAATCACAAGAAATAGGAATGTATGACTAGTCACAATCAAGATGGAAATCAAAGAGAATTTTATACAAATAAATATATATAACTATTTTGTAAAATATTTGAGAACTATATTTTACTAGTTAAAATAGTTTAGATAACTACTTTGAAAATATACCAAAAATCATTTTAAGACTAAACCCTTAATATAGAAAAATATTTAGAAATTATTTATAGTATTCAAAACTATATATTTTTATTAGTCAAAATACCTTTAGATAAATACCTTGAAAACCAAGAAAAATCCTTTAGACCAATATTAAGAAAATACACTAATATAAAAATACCAATACATATACCTCTTTTTATAAAGTTCTAATGCATAGTATATATATTTATAAAAGCCCCAAAACTATTTATATGAATATAAATTAAAATAAATTTCTCAAAGTCCATAGGCTTAAGCCCAAATACACTAACAATTGAGCTGTAACCTTTCAAGCCATACAAAATCCATATATTAAATATTACTCAAAATAAATAATAATAAATAATAGTAAAAATAACATTACTAATAATTATATTAATAACAGTATTAAACCATTGTGTTCTATTATATATATATATATATATATATATATATATATATATATATATATATATATATATATATATATATATATATATGTTGAAGCAATGGGTAATTGTGGCGAACTCGCCTCCATTGGGGCTCGAACTCCCGATCACTTGGGCTGCATGCATCTCTCTTAACCACTAGGCTAGAAGTCATTTGCTATATATATATATATATATATATATATATATAAAATATATATATATATATATATATATATACACACACACACTGTAACTCCCTGAATCATATTTGGTAAATTTTGAGATTTTTCTAATTTTCTTTGGATTAATATTATTTTCTTATGAAAACCTAATTTCGATTGAATAGTTGATTAATATGAATTTTGAGTGTTAATGTATTTTCTCCCTTTGAAAAGTATTTTTGATACTATTTTTGAAGTTCCAATGATTTGATTTCAATTTATTTTAGGAAATATTAAGTTTTATAATAATTGATTGGACATAGTTTTAAAGCTTAAGAAATTGTCTTGCCTAGTAAATCTTTTACAATTAGTCAATTTGTACAATTAGCCAAATTGATTTTATCTCAAGTTAACCTATTTTCTAAATTCTTGATTTTCTTTATATTTTAACTCATTTACAGATAAATAATATTCAATTCAATTTTATAAATTATATTGTTATTTGCTGAAGGTTAATCTTTTGATTTGTTATTATAAGTGAGGATTAGCTAATTAATTATTTTCCTGTTTCTGATAACTGATTTGATTTTCAAAAAAAAATGTTGGAGGGAAACATTGCAATTTTGGAATTCTGTTTGAATTTAGAATTTTAATTCTGTTACTAAACCTATTTTTTCAGCCCCAGATCTATTCTATATTACTGCATTGCCACTGTACAAATTACCCCCAGATATATACTAATTTACATCACTGCCACTCAGTAAATTACTATAAATAATATTATATTAATACACAGTTCCCAAGTTCTGACACACTCCCTCTCTCTCCGACACGTCACTCTCTCTTTCTGTCCTCGCTCTCTCTCCTCTCTCTGCTCGGCCGAGCACCACTAGAGCTCCGCAGACAGCATCGCCGGAGACCCTAGCCATCCACCGCCGTGCGCCACCGCACCATTATTGGAGACCGACCTGCCGAGCCACCACGATAGCTGGAGCTCCGCCACTAGTCCACTGCCTCCTCAAGATCCCTACGTTCCCTAGAGGTCTGTGCCGACGGTTCTCGAAGGCTGAGCTGACCTTGGCTGCAGTGCCGACGCTTTGATTTCCGTGCTGCTTCCTCGAACAGTGCGCGGCCCTTCGCGACCTGAGGAGTTATCTCGAGAGGAGCGCCGTCCCTTCGAGAAGCGCGCCACCGCCATCAGTGACCGAGCTCGAGGAGCGCTGACCCTTCGAACAGCCTCCGTTCCTTCGAGTTTCGAGCACGCTCCTTCGGTTCCTGAGGAGTTGTCTCGTGAGGAGTGCCGAGACTCGCCGCCATCAGATCATCGTCGACCACCATCTCAAGTTACGCCGAAGTTGAGCCGACCCAGATCTGGTCCGCTGAGGTCAGATCAAGAGCTGACCGGACCGACCAAGACTTTACCGAGCCACCACCGGAGTTCGAGCCTCAGCCGTTCGTCGTCGATGCCTCGCTGCTAGTGGATCGATGTCTCCTTCACGCCGAGGGTGAGTTTTCATCTCGATCTGCTCGATCCCCTTCTTCCTTCTTGATTATGCTAGAAATTAGAGTTTCGGATTGGGGAAGTCTGAGGAAGATGGAGGCTCGGGATCTAGGATTTCACCTAGGGTTTGCCAGAGGGAAGATTGGAGCCTAGAAGCTAGGTTTCATTTTGGGGATTAGGGTTTCACGCTCGAATGGAGGAGTCGGCTGAGTGTGAAGTCAGAGAAGGAAGTGTTGGGGATGAAGGAATCGGCTATGATTGAGTTGATTAAGGTTAGGGTTCTTACTGGGAACTGGAAGAGGAAGAAGAAGAGTTTGGGGGCTGCGGCTGTCACTTTCCATTCTTGGAATACGTATTCTAAATACATGTATTGCTGGAATATATTTAATTAATATTTATCATGTATTATTCTATATTTAAATTCCTTTAATTTCTTGTTAATTATTTTTCTGTATTTTACTTTCTGTATTTTACTTTATGCTTTGCTTTTGGGTTCGGCCCGAGTTGGTTTATTTTCCGGCCTTGGATGGTTCAACATGAACCCACCTACCACCACCCCCATTTAAAACCCCAAAACCCTTTCTCTCTTTATTTACTCTTTCTCCATTACTCTTCTTCTTCTTCATCCTCCATAATTCTCCCCACCTATCCAGCCGTATAGGCAAGTGCCAACTGATGGATTTCCATTTTTGCTCTTCTATTGTCCTCGTCTCAAGATTCTTAGATACTTTAGTACTTAGCATTTTCAATTCCCATAGCTCATTTCATATAGATCTAAGTTTAATAAATTTTTAGAATTTTTAAGTTTTGATCTAGTAACTTTGTTATTTTTCAAGTTTTGATGGTTCCATGTTGTAGGGAATTTGATTCTACCCAATTTAGACTATTGGAAGTCCTGATTTTGACTTATTTTGAGTGATTTATGGTCTTTTAGTTCATGGGTTTTCATGACCATTGAAGGCTGGTTGGAGAAGATGAGCAGTACATGCTGTTTGCTGGCAAAAAGCTGTTGCCATGCTGTTTGCTGGCACATGCTGTCCTAGCGCATGCTATTTTCTGGCGCATGCTGTTTGCTGGCAAAAAGCTGTTGCCATGCTGTTTGCTGGCACATGCTGTTTGCTGGTGCATGCTGTCCTGGCGCATGCTGTTTCCTGGCACATGTTATTTGCTGGCAAAAAGCTGTTGCCATACTGTTTGCTGGCGCATGCTGTCCTAGCGCATGCTGTTTCCTGGCGCATTCTGTTTGCTGGCAAAAGCTGTTGCCATGCTGTTTGCTGGCGCATGCTGTTTGCTGGCGCATGCTGTCCTGACGCATGCTGTCCTGGTGTATGCTGTTTTTTAGCGCATGCTGTTTCCTGGCACATGCTGTTTCCTGGCGCATGCTGTTTTCTGGCGCATGCTGTTTTCCGTGGTCGCTTGCTGTTGACTGTTGTTTTCCGTGGCCGTATGGCACTTCCTGGCCGTATGAGATCTTGACCACATATGCATTCTCAGCCGTATGAACTTCTATAATTTTTCGGCCACATGAACTCTAGCCCATGATGCCTTTTGACTGATTCTTGTCCCGAATTAACATTGATTGATATTGATTTTGACCTTGACTAATAATTGATCATGCATTCCTAGTTGAAACTAAGAGACTGGCTAGTCGTCTTATTGAATTGAATGAATGAGACACATTTATATTAATTATAAACTATTGTAATCGATTGGCCGATCCCGAATATTGGCATACATGTATATGCAGGCTTCAATTTATTTATTTTTCTACAAAAGTAGCATGTGTACTTTATGATCAAGGCATGATTTATTCCGTGGTTAGTTTTAATTGTTGCATTACGCTATGTAAGACCTAAAATCTAACCACACAGGTATCGTTGTAGAGTTAGGCATATCGTACTTTGTATGAAAGTACTCATTCTGAATGACCATGATCCACGGCATGGGATTTCACTTAACATAGAGGCTACTAAGTTAAATAAAATAATGATTGCATGGAGAGAATGGATTCCCGAGTTCTTACATGGCAGCCCTCTTTGGGACTATTAGTGCCCGACAGGTCGACTGGTTCCCACAGATACTGTAAATCTATCACACGGGCAGGGAACGGTATCTGCTTATATTATTTATTGTATATTGATAACGGGCGTCCGCTGGGACTCGTCTAATTCATGATTGGCACAATTGATTGACTGGGTAGACTAGCCTTGCTTGCACATAGTAAGAACTGAGGAATCCTTTATTGTATAATTCTAGGATAACTTGGAACTCACCGTAGCAAGCCGTAGTAGTTGTATGGCCGTTTAAGTTGACTTGTTTGTGTACTGTACCTACTCTGTTAACTAACTAAGATGATCAGAATGTCAAGATATGACGGGCCAACTTCTGTCCTTGTTTGGTTGGAAAGTTGGTTCGAAGTGTCATGATGTTATGTGAATCACAGTAGCAAGCAGAGGTCTATATATCATATTCTCTTATTACTGGTTCCAATTTCTCATATAGTGCTTCCTTGCGGTACTTGCTATTAGAGGTCTAACCTCTCTGGTTTTGCATGGCCAGATTTAGAGCCGGTTCCCGAGGACTCAGCTTACTTCCACCTCCAAGATGGTCAATACTAGAGGGATGATCACAGGAGAACTCGAGTGGGTTTCTTACTTCCCCACTCGTTTTGTTACTTACTTTATATTTTGTCGTTTGGCACCGACATGTTAGTCGGATCGTCTTGTACTTACTTTTACATAATTGTAACTAAGTCATGCTGCAGCTGATAAACAATTGTATATACCATGCTTCGTCATCTGGCTATGTTTTGTAAAGCCAGATATCAAGAACATTTTGACTGAGCGTTTGGAACGCCTTACTGCTTTATCTTATATGTTCTCTATTTCTGTTTCGTGTTTGAATGATTGAGACAATAGATGTGAAGTGACCATAGTGTGACTTTTATGTAGTATGCACCCCCTCGTCTTATTAGACAGCATTGATCGTATTATACGGTATTCCTCTACCCGTAATACGTAGCTGGCTGAGTCATTCCCCCGCTCTCCAGTATTCTGGTTCTGGGACATGACAAGGTTTTAGTGGTAGCCCATGCAGGTCTGATTTCAGACTTGTGGAGTGTTTTGATTTATAGGATGTCTCAATCACACATGTTCCCCCTTGATCTCTTGATTCGTTGTTCTCAATCCTAGCTTGACATTCCCGTATCCTTCGGCTTCATTGATCCTTCATGTCCGGTCGTTTGATTGCTCTCTTGTCCCTTTCCTTAGGGGCACTTCGTCTGCATCTGTCAGAACTGGACATCAACAACAAGGGCAACATGGACAATATGACCAGGTTGGTCTGCTACAAAGGCCAGTACTACCTCAAGAGACTATCCAAGAAGAAGTGATAGTGGAACCAGCAGCCGGACCGCAGTATCCGGAGGTTCCTATACCACCCATAGTTCCACCTACCCTAGTGGAAGTGGACACACCGGCCCTTCTGGAGATCATGAGAGGGATAATGGCTACTCAGCAACACCAGATGTTAGCCCAGCAGTGCATGCACACTCAGTTGCAAGAGCAAAATGTACTCCTCAACCAAGGATTGCAGACAGCATTGGAAAGAGGGGCAAGGACAGATTCAGGAGCGTCAACCAGGTTTTATAAGTACCACCCCCGCCGTTTCGAGGGCACGAAAGATGCCATCTCAGCAGATGCATGGCTTAAGGATATTGAGACTCTTTTGACAGCAGCTAAGGTGCTGGTGGAAGAACGTGTGGATCAAGTAAAGTTGTTACTTCAAGATCTCGCACGTGATTGGTGGGAATCAGAAAAAGTAGGCATCAGACGTCCTGTTGCTTGGGACAATTTTATCGCAAGATTCAAGATGAAGTACTATGGAGTTGTGGCACAGTATGAGCTACAACAGAAGTTTATCAACCTCAAGCAGGCCGGCAAGACGGTAGATGCTTATGCAGCGGAGTTCTGCAGATTGAGTAGGTTCGCCCCGGAGATGGTAGCAACAGAGATCCAGAGGGCTATGAGGTTCCAGCAAGGGTTTCATCTTGCGCTCTTACAATTGATAGAGGGGCACATTTATCAGACTTTTGACGAAGTATTGACGGCAACCCGAAGGCATGAGATCACCATTCCAAGGATCATGGCAAGGACTGGGGGCCAGAAGAGATCCCACAGTCAGATTGAAGGAGGAGGAGGAGTAGCACCCCGAACAACAACACCGTCCCTTGGCATTCGCATTCACGATGTGGCAATACGAGGGCCAGCACCACCAAAGCAGCAGCAACAACAACAGAGGAAGAACCAGCAACCCCCGACGGGCTGCACTTATTGTGGGAATGTAGGACACACTAGAGATGTGTGTCGGACATTGAACGGACTGTGTTTGATATGTGGAAGTCCAGATCATCGGGTTACTACATGTCCTATGAATTTGAGGTCAGGAGGACCAGTGCAACAATTTCCTGCTCTGCCAGCACCAGGGGCAGGCTAGTATCGAGGACCAGCGGTGGCAGTGAGACCGTTGGCACAGCGCCCGTTCATGTCACAAGCTCAGATGTTTCGACAGCAGGGACCGCCGATGCAGCAACACCAGCATAGACCACCCCAGCATCATCAAGGTAGGGGCCAGCAGCAGCACCAGGCTAGGCCGTAACAGGAGAACCAACAAGGAGGTCGAGGGAAGGTATTCACTCTGTCCTTGGAAGAGGCATTAGCATCGGGAGATGTTATGGCAGGTAACATTCTCGTCGCCTCATATCACGCAGTAGCATTATTTGATTCAGGAGCATCACACTCATTTATATCTGCACAATTTGTAACACGGCTAGGAATTGAATTCGAGGCATTGCCAGGGAGGTTAAATATACTCACTGGTAATGGGCTCGTAGGAGTTAGTAGAGTTATTCTAGCATGTAGCGTTGTAGTTTGCGGGCATTCCTTACCCGCCCGATTGATAGAATTTCCTGTTAGAAATTTTGACGTTATCTTAGGCATGGACTGGCTGAAAGACAGTCATGCGATAATAGATTGTCGTAGAGGAAGTGTATCTTTTGATATTCTAGGCATGAAGAGATTCACCTTAGTCAGAACAGTGGCAACTCAACAAGAGCATGGAGTAGTAACGGCAATGGAAGAAGTTCAAGTCCCGAAGGTAGTTGAAGAGTTTCTAGACGTATTTTCCAAAGAACTTCCAGGTCTACCACCGGTTAGGGATATTGAGTTCAGCATAGAATTGGTACCTGGAACTAAACCGATATCAGATCGAGTTTACAGAATAGCGGATTCAGAGCAGGCTAAGGTATATCAGCACATAGAGGAATTGAAGGAGAAGAAGTTCATCCAAGCTAGCATATCATCATGGACAACAACAGTGGTACTTGTGGGGAAGAAGGATGGGTCATCCAGATTGTGCATCAATTACAGAAAGCTTAACGCGGCAACAATAAGGAACAAGTACCCACTATCCAGGATCGACGACTTGTTTGATCAGTTGAGCAGAGCTAGAGTTTTCTTCAAGATAGATCTTCGTTCAGGGTATCATCAAGTGAGGGTTCGAAAGGAGGATATTCCCAAGACAGCATTCAGGTTGAAGTATGGGCACTATGAATTCTTGGTAAGCCGTTTGGTTTGACCAATGCTCCAGCAATATTTATGGATTTGATGAACCGTATCTTTATGCCATACTTAGATCAATTTGTCATTGTATTTCTTGACGACATTCTCGTCTACTCTGCTAGTGAGGAGGAACATGAGGACCACCTCCGAAAAGTATTACAGGTTCTGAGAGAGAACTAGTTGTATGCCAAGCTCAGCAAGTGTGAGTTTTGGTCGGACCATATTTCATTTTTGGGGCACATCGTATCAGGAGCTGGAGTAGCAGTAGATCCCAAGAAGGTAGAAGCAGTAGAGAGTTGGCCAGTACCCAAGACCGTAGCAGATGTGCAGAGTTTCTTAGGATTGGCAGAATATTACAGGAGATTCGTAGCAGACTTTGCAAGACTTTCAGCACCCATGACCCGCTTGACACGAAAGGATGTACTATTCGTCTGGTTGGCAGAATGTCAGGCATCATTTGAGAACTTGAAGCAGAAGTTGATATCAGCACGTATTCTTATATTGCCAGTTGAGCCTGGAGGTTTTACTGTATATTGTGATGCGTCAGGTAAAGGACTTGGATGTGTCCTTATGCAACATGAGAAGGTGATAGCATATGCATCTAGGCAACTTCGAGACCACGAGAAGAATTATCTAACTCATGACTTGGAGTTGGCGGCAGTAGTATTTACTTTGAAGCTATGGAGGCATTACTTATATGGTGATCGAGTGGACATGTACACAGACCATAAAAAGTCTGAAGTACATCTTTACTCAGAAGGAGCTGAACTTGAGGCAGAGAAGATGGTTGGAGTTGATCAAGGATTACGACGTAGAGCTTCAGTATCATCCAGGCAAGGCTAATGTGGTAGCAGACGCTCTCAGCAGGAGAGGCGACGTATTTATGTTGACAACACAGAGGCATATCTTAGAAGACCTTCAGAAGATGGGTATCGAAGTTATACTTCCTAGTGATATAGGAGTTCTAACAAGTCTACAAGTTCAATCCGACTTGGTAGACAGGATCAAGGCAGCTCAGGCACAGGACCCAAGGATTCAGAAGCTTAGGGTAGAATGTGAGTCAGGACTCAGGAAGGAGATGAGAATTCATGAAGATGGTACACTTAGGTTTGGGTCACGTTTATATGTGCCTAGTGGAGATATCAGACAGTAGGTTATGGCAGAAGCTCATAGTTCTCAGTATTCTATACACCCTGGAGGGACCAAGATGTACCAAGATATCAAGTAGCACTTCTGGTGGAACAGGATGAAGAGGGAGATAGCTAGATTTGTTTCCCGTTGCTTGGTATGTCAGCAAGTGAAGGCAGAACAGAAGAGGCCAGCTGGATTATTGCAACCGCTTCCTATTCTGAAATGGAAATGGAAACATATTACAATAGACTTTATGACCGGTTTATCGAGATCACCAAGTGGTAAAGATGCTATTTGGGTGATAGTAGATCGTCTTACAAAGGTGGCACACTTTCTTCTTTTTAGAGTAGGGCAATCTACAGAAAAGTTGGCAGAGTTGTATATGCAATAAATAGTCAGGCAGCATGGAGTCCCTGTCAGTATTGTGTCAGACAGAGATACCTATTTTATATCACATTTTTGGAAGAGCTTACATCATAGCCTGGGTACCAAGTTAAGATATAGCACGACTTACCATCCCCAAACAGACGGGCAATCAGAAAGAATAATTCAGACTTTGGAAGACATGTTGCGAGCTTGCACTCTGGATTTTGGAGGATCTTGGAAGAGCCACCTGCACTTAGTCGAATTCTCATACAACAACAGTTATCAAGCCAGTATCCAGATGGCGCCATTTGAAGCACTATATGGTAAGAAGTGTAGGTCGCCACTGGCATGGGATGATATCGAGGAGAAGAAGATGTTAGGACCGGAAATGATTGTCCAGACAGTTAAAGTGGTCAAGGGAATTAGAGAGCGACTTCGAGTTGTGCAGGATCGGCATCGTCATTAGGCGGACCAGTATCGTAGGCCGCTAGAGTTTTCCGTTGGGGACCACGTGTTCTTACGGATCTCACCTACCCGTGGGGTCATTAGATTTGGCGTTCACAGGAAGTTGAGTCCGCGGTACGTGAGCCCGTTTGTTATCCTTGATCGGATAGGCGATGTTGCTTATCGTTTATCCCTTCCACCTTCATTACGAGAGGTGCATGACGTGTTCCATGTATCTCAGTTACGTAGGTATGCATCGGACCCAAGCCATATCATTGATTATTCTGAGCTGGTTGTTAGTACCAACCTATCTTATGAGGAACAACCTGTGTCTATTTTGGACCGAAGAGAGAAGATACTCAAGAATCGAACAATTAGCCTTGTCCGGGTTGCTTGGGGTCATCACTCTTTAAGAGAGTCAATGTGGGAAAGTGAGGATGACGTCCGATCACGGTATCCGTACCTGTTTGACTCACAAGGTATATCTCTTTCTGTATACCTTGATTGTCTTAACTCCTCATGCTTGTCACCTTATTAGTAGAATTTCTTGGTGTCATCGATAGTTAAACATAGATATGTTGCTTGCTATTAGCATTGTAGAATGATTGCTTACTCAAATTGCTTATACTTAGATTAGTTTAGCTTTGATGTTTCTATCATGCTTGGATTTGAAATACCGAGGACAAAATTTTTCTAAGGAGGGTAGAGATGTCACTTTCCGTTCACGGGATACGTATTCTAAATACATGTATTGTTGGAATGTATTTATTTAGTATTTATCATGTATTGATCTGTATTTAAATTCCTTTAATTTTTTGTTAATTATTTTTCTGTATTTTACTTTCTGCTTTACTTTTGGGTTCGGCCTGAGTTGGTTTATTTTTTGGCCTTGGATGGTTCAACATGAACCCATCTACCACCACCCCCATTTAAAACCCCAAAACCCTTTCTCTCTCTTCATTTACTCCTTCTCTATTACTCTTCTTCTTCATCCTCCATAATTCTCTCCACCTATCCAGCCGCATAGGCAAGTGCCAACTTGTTTTTTGATGGATTTCCATTTTTGTTGTTCCATTGTCCTTCTCTCAAGATTCTTAGATACTTTAGTACTTAGCATTTTTAATTTCCATGGCTCATTTCATGTAGATCTAAGTTTAATACATTTTCAGAATCTTTAGGTTTTGATCTAGTAACTTTATTATTTTTTAAGTTTTGATGGTTCCATGTTGTAGGGAATTTGATTCCACCCAATTTAGATTATTGGAAGTCCTAATTTTGACTTATTTTGAGTGATTTATGGTCTTTTGGTTCATGGGTTTTCATGGTCATTGGAGGCTGGTTGGGGAAGATGAGCAGTGCATGCAGTTTGCTGGAAAAAAGCTGTTGCCATGCTGTTTGCTGGTGCATGCTGTTTACTGGCACATGCTGTACTGGCGTATGCTGTTTCCTGGCGCATGTTGTTTGTTGGCAAAAAATTGTTGCCATGTTGTTTGCTGGCGCTTGTTGTTTGCTGGCGCATGCTGTCCTGGTGCATGCTGTTTCCTGGCGCATGCTGTTTGATGGCAAAAAGTTGTTGCCATGATGTTTGCTGGCGCATGCTGTCCTGGCGCATGCTGTTTCCTGGCACATGCTATTTGCTAGCAAAAGCTGTTGCCATGCTGTTTGCTGGTGCATACTGTTTGTTAGCGCATACTGTCCTTGCGCATGCTGTTTCCTAGCGCATGCTGTTTTCTGGCATATGTTGTTTCTTGGCGCATGCTGTTTCCTGGCGCATGCTGTTTCCTGACGCATGCTATTTCCTGGCGCATGCTATTTTCCGTGGTCGCATGTTGTTGACTGCTATTTTCCGTGGCCGTATGGCACTTCTTGGCCGCATGAGATCCTGACCACATATGCATTCTCAGCCGCATGAACTTTTATAATTTTTTGGCCGCATGAACTCTAGCCCATGATGCCTTTTGACTGATTCTTGTCTCGAATTAACATTGATTGATATTGATTGTGACCTTGACTAATAATTGATCATGCGTTCCTAGTTGGAACTAAGAGACTGGCTAGTCGTCTTATTGAATTGAATGAATGAGACACGTTTATATTAATTATGAACTATTATAATCGATTGGCCGATCCCGAATATTGGCATACAGGCATATGTAGGCTTCAATTTATTTATTTTTCTACAAAAACAGCATGTGTACTTTATGATCAAGGCATGATTTATTCCGTGGTTAGTTTTAATTGTTGTATTACGCTATGTAAGACCTACAACCTAACCACACAGGTATCGTTGTAGAGTTGGGCATATCATACTTTGTACGGAAGTACTCATTCTGAATGACCATGATCTACGGCATGGGATTTCACTTAACATAGAGGCTACTAAGTTAAATAAAATAATGATTACATGGAGAGAATAGATTTTCGAGTTCTTACATGGCAGCGCTCTTTGGGACTATTAGTGCCCGATAGGTCGGCTGGTTCCCACAGATACTGTAAATCTGTCACACGGGCAGGGAGCGGTATCTGCTTATATTATTTATTGTATATTGATGACGGACGTCCCGCTGGGACTCGTCTAATTTATGATTGGCGCAATTGATTGACTTGGTAGACTAGCCTTGCTTGCACATAGTAAGAACTGAGGAATCCTTTATTGCATAATTTCAGGATAACTTGAAACTCACCGTAGCAAGCCGTAGTAGTTGCATGGCCGTTTAAGTTGACTTGTTTGTGTACTGTACCTACTCTGTTAACTAACTGAGATGATCAGAATGTCAGGATATGACGGGCCAACTTTTGTCCTTGTTTGGTTAGGAAGTTGGTTCGAAGTGTCGTGATGTTTTGTGAATCACAGTAGCAAGAAGAGGTCTATATATCATATTCTCTTATTACTGGTTCCAATTTCTCATATAGTGCTTCCTTGCGGTACTTGCTATTAGAGGTCAAACCTCTCTGGTTTTGCATGGCCAGATTTAGAGCCGGTTCCCGAGGACTCAGACTCGAGTGGGTTCCTTACTTCCCCACTCATTTTGTTACTTACTTTATATTTTGCCGTTTGGCACTGACATGTTAGTCGGATCGTCTTGTACTTACTTTTACATAATTGTAACTAAGTCAGGCTGCAGCTGATAAACAATTATGTATACCTTGCTTCGTCATCTGGCTATGTTTTGTAAAGCCAGATATCAAGAACATTTTGACTGAACGTTTGGGACGCCTTACTGCTTTATCTTACATGTTCTCTATTTCTGTTTCGTGTTTGAATGATTGAGACAATAGATGTGAAGTGACCATAGTGTGACTTTTATGTAGTATGCACCCCCTCGTCTTATTAGACATCATTGATCGTATTATACGGTATTTCTCTACCCGTAATACATAGCTAGCTGAGTCATTCCCCCGCTCTCCAGTATTCTGGTTCTCGGGCGTAACAGCGGCCATGTTAGGAAATTTTAGGGCTTAGGGATTTCTGGCAATTTGGGGATGAAGATGAAGAGAACGGTCGGCTGAGTTGAGAAAATGTGAGAGAAGAGAAGGCAGGGTTATATGGTTAGGTCAAATAGAGTGGGCCGGGTTTGATAGGAATTGTGTTATTTTTAACAGTGTTAATACTGTGGTTAAATTAGTAGAAATTAAATTATGGAAGTATGGGCTCAGGAGTTGAGTTGGGCCTGGGCCAATCTAGATCGGCCAGTAGGAAAAAAATGCAGGAGAAATGGGGGTTGTTTAAATTAGTTGATAAGATATATTTGGTAGCATGGGCTGGGCTTGGGCTGAAATTGTGTTGAGTTGGTTGGGTTTGAATATATGGGCTAATAGAAATGCAACTTTAGTATTAATATTTGGTGGGTTGGATGCTTTATATTTGGTTTAATTACTGTTAAACTGTGTTGTCAAATATTAACTTGTATAGTATTTAGTGATGCTAAATATTAAATAAATCTTGGTTAGTATAACATTAGTTAGGAATATTTGAATAAAGTTTCTAAATTAGGTTATTAGTAAAACTATTTTGCTCCATTATAATTATTATGATAATTACTAGCATTCAAAAATCCTTCTAAAGATATTTTGTTATACATTAGTATTATTTGGGCTAAAACAAATTTATTACTGAGTATCCATTATTATAGAAGATATTTCATTGCTACTATTATTAACTTAAAATTACTTTTTAGTAAAAATTCTTCTTAGTTATATGCATACCAAATATGTTGAGAAATATAGTTTAAAAGTATTTACCCTAAAAACCCTTATTTTGATCAATCTAGTATATGTATCTATTTAGTTAAAAACTAATTTTTCCATAAAGAATATTAAATTATGGTTAAAAATGTTTACTTTTGATTTAAGCTATAAATAGTTATATATGGTTAGCTAAATGCCTAATTTCAAAACCTAATAACTTGTACAAAATATTACCAGGTGATTTACAACCATGCAGTACTACTCTCGTGCAACCAAACCGAGGCAAGTACACTGACTCAACTTGTACTTTATTTTTCTGTCTTATATTCCTGTGCCATGTTCTCATATCGGACACGAGATACACACGATTGTCTTGTACCATTGTTCATTGCTTGTGAGTCATTGTTATTGCAGGAATTGGGGAAATATTAGCTTTTGTGTGACCACACCCAACATAGGTATTGTGGATAGCCTAATCATACACTTCACGTACGATGAAGCTGTACCTTGTAGAATTGATTGACTCATTGACTCATTGATTGATTGTGCTCCTAAGCCGGTCACACATTAGTTTAATATTTCAAATTATCACACTTGCATATTGATTGTCGTGATTCATTGCCTTGTATATTGATAGCCGTGTTCATTGTCTAGTATATTGATTGTCGTCCATTGCCAGCAATTTCATATTTCATCTCTGGTACCGTAGTTCATTTCCTGTTCTGTTATTCTGGTATTCTGGTTTCACCTTGTATTCGGTACTACAGATTACATTGTACATTGTCTGATCAGGGTTGTACTTTGCTCTTTTCCTGATAGGATACGTTGCAGGTGAGTGGGAGATTACATGGAGCTTATGATTGCATTGGATATTGCATCTTTTCTTTTAGTTTATTTTTTTAGAGATTGTATCTTAGATATTCATTATTGTATATTTATTTCATTTGACCGGATTTGTCTCCGGCTGATTTTGTACTAAAAAGACTTGATGGATATTGGTGATCATTTTTGGGAACGTTATAAAAGCTGTGTTCGTTTACATTACACTGTGACTTAGAGTTTTCCTTAGTATTGTACAGCTTACTTCGTCGTGTCCATCGACGAAGGCTGGGCGTGTCCGACTCGTATCCGATTATTCGGGAGCGGGTCGTGACATATTTTTAGTGGTGGCCCATGCAGGTCTATCCTAATGACACTTAGGCAATAAAGTGTTATTGGAGGACCAGCGAAGCTAAGGAAAACTCATCACAGCATAGGATCCGTAGGAAATAGTTATGGGTATAGTTTTACTAAATTTGCTTATTATCCTATAGTTAGGAATACCTAATCAATTTTCTATTTTGTAGGATGGTTTAGACACGCAACACTAAGGTTATCAATTTTCTTGTACTTGAAACTTCTGAGGTTATTTCCTATATAAGTCTTGCTAGTATGACTGTTTGAATACTAATATTTGATATGTCTTTATTTTCTTAGTTCGCAAAATTTTTCTAAAATTCCTTGTTGTTATTTAAGGCTTTATTTCCAATTTGAGATTTTATTTGCTATGAAGATTTGTTTTTTGTAATCATTTTGTCGTACTGTTTATTTTCTTATAAAACTCAATATTTTCTAAAGAGCAGATACATCACTTTCCATCATGATTAGGGTTTAGAATTTGTTTGAAATTTCGTAAACTCCTTTGAAATTCCTATGGATAAAGTTGACAGAGTATTTGATGACCTACTATGACGTGGCAGATGCGCACTGCAGTCATTTATCTAGATTATGGAGACCGCGGATTCACTGCAGTCAGTTGCGCACTGGCGAGGCAGAAGCTCTAAGTCAAAATAATTCCAGGTATTCATGGGTTCTCGGATATTATTGAAGCTATTTCCTAAATCGTAAATCTTTTTATCTCTTGAGTTGTTTTGCTAATATGGGTAAAATTGGCAGAAATATTCGGTAAATTAATATTATTTAAATCATTGAGCCAAAGGTTCATTACAGCCAGATGTACTACACTGGCGGGGCATGAACTCTAGGCAATGTGATTTCAGACATATATGATTTCCGGATACTAGTGAGACTGCATGCATGTTATATACCATGTTGATCTCTTATCACCATTTGGCAACCTTATCGAAATCATCTTGATATTGATCTTATGTTAACCTCTGCAAATTGATTTCATCTTCTCTTGATTTATCTTAGGAATTTATTCTTTCTTTAATATTGGTTAGTCTAGTTTCTTTTATGGTTTAGTTTAGCGTATTGCACGAATTTTGTTAAATGGTTCCATATTTTGATAGCCAACTTTGAAATTTTATTGTTTTACATCTAATCGTATTATTTCCATAGTTATCGTATTTTAGCGCTTATCAAGCTTAAATAAGTTTGATCATTTTTTGAATTGTATTTTCAAATTTTAGTCATAGTTGTGTTAGTTATACCCAAATAATTTTATTGGATTTATGTCATAATTTTTTACTATATCAATTTGGTACTATTTTGATATGCCTAAATTTTAAAAAATTTCTCATGTTTAGAAATTTTTCTTGCCTAGATTGTTTTTATTTTGATCATTTCTAGAAATTCTTGATTTTACTAGTTGTACGGATCCTAGGTTTAAACAATTTTTTTTTATTATTTCAAAGTTTTCGTGATTGATCAATCTTAATTGTGTTTATCATGCGATTTGAAATTTCGAGGACGAAATTTTTGTAAGGGGGGTAGATTTGTAACTCCCTGAATCATATTTGGTAAATTTTGAGTTTTTTCTAATTTTCTTTGGATTAATATTGTTTTCTTATGAAAACCTAATTTCGATTGAATAGTTGATTAATATGAATTTTAAGTGTTAATGTATTTTCTCCCTTTGAAAAGTATTTTTGATACTATTTTTGAAGTTCCAATGATTTGATTTCAATTTATTTTAGGAAATATTAAGTTTTATAATAATTGATTGGACATAGTTTCAAAGCTTAAGAAATTGTCTTGCCTAGTAAATCTTTTACAATTAGTCAGTTTGTACAATTAGTCAAATTGATTTTATCTCAAGTTAACCTATTTTCTAAATTCTTGATTTTCTTTATATTTTAACTCATTTACAGATAAATATTATTCAATTCAGTTTTATAAATTGTATTATTATCTGCTGAAGGTTAATCTTTTGATTTGTTATTATAAGTGAGGATTAGCTAATTAATTATTTTCCTGTTCCTGATAACTGATTTGATTTTCGAAAAAAAACTGTTGGAGGGAAACATTGCAATTTTGGAATTCTGTTTGAATTTGGAATTTTAATTCTGTTACTAAACCTATTTTTTTCAGCCCCAGATCTATTCTATATCACTGTATTGCCACTGTACAAATTACCCCCAGATATATACTAATTTACATCACTGCCACTCAGTAAGTTACTATAAATAATATTATATTAATACACAGTTCCCAAGTTCTGACACACTCCCTCTCTCTCTGACACGTCACTCTCTCTCTCTCTGTCCTCTCTCTCTCCTCTCTCTGCTCGACGGAGCACCACTAGAGCTCCGCCGACAGCATCGTCGGAGACCCTGGCCATCCTCCACCGTGCTCCCCCTCACCATTGCCGGAGACCGGCCCGCCGAGCCACCACGACAGCTGAAGCTCCGCCACTAGTCCACTGCCTCCTCGAGATCCCCGCGCTCCCTAGAGGTCTATGCCGACGGTTCTCGAAGGCTTAGCTAACCTTGCCTGCAACACCGACGCTTCGATTTCTGCACTGCTTCCTCGAGCAGTACACGACCCTTCACGACCCGAGGAGTTATCTCGAGAGGAGCGCCGTCCCTTCGAGAAGCACGCCACCGCCATCAGTGACCGAGCCCGAGGAGCGCTGACCCTTCAAGCAGCCGTCGTCCCTTCGAATTTCGAGCACGCTCCTTCGGTTCCCAAGGAGTTGTCTCGTGAGGAGCGCCGAGACTCACCGCCATCAGATCGCCGTCGACCACCGTCTCAAGTCACGCCGAAGTTAAGCCGACCCAGATCTGGTCCGCTGAGGTCAGATCCAGTGTTGAACGGACCGACCAAGACTTCACCGAGCCACCACCGGAGTTCGAGCCTCAGCCGTTCGTCGTCGATGCCTCGCTGCTAGTGGATCGACGTCCCCTTCACGTCGAGGGTGAGTTTTCGTCTCGATCTTCTCGATTCCCTTCTTTCTTCTTATTTATGCTAGAAATTAGAGTTTCGGGTTGGGGAAGTTTGAGGAAGATGGAGGCTCGGGATCTAGGGTTTTACCTAGGGTTTGCCATAGGGAAGATGGGAGCCTAGAAGCTAGGTTTCATTTTGGGGATTAGGGTTTCACGCTGGGAAGGAGGAGTCGGCTGAGTGTGAAGTCGGAGAAGGAAGTGTTGGGGAGGAAGGAATCGGCCTTGATGGAGTTGATTAAGGTTAGGGTTCTTATTGGGAACTGGAAGAGGAAGGAGAAGCGTTTGGGGGCTGCGGCCATGGTAGGAAATTTTAGGGCTTAGGGATTTCTGGCGATTTGGGGATGAAGATGAAGAGAACGGTCGACTGAGTTGAGAAAATATGAGAGGAGAGAGAAGAAGACAGGGTTATATGGTTAGGTCAAATGGAGTGGACCGGGTTTGATAGGAATTGTGTTATTTTTAACAGTGTTAATACTGTGGTTAAATTAGTAGAAATTAAATTATGGAAGTATGGGCTCAAGAGTTGAGTTGGGCCTGGGCCAATCTAGGCCGGCCAGTGGGGAAAAAATGCAGGAGAAATGGGGGTTGTTTAAATTAGTTGATAAGATATATTTGGTAGCATGGGCTGGGCTTGGGCTGAAATTGTGTTGAGTTGGTTGGGTTTGAATATATGGGCTAATAGAATTGCAACTTTAGTATTAATATTTGGTAGGCTGGATGCTTTATATTTGGTTTAATTACTGTTAAATTTTGTGTTGTCAAATATTAACTTGTATAGTATTTAGTGATGCTAAATATTAAATAAATCTTGGTTAGTATAACATTATATAGGAATATTTGAATAAACTTTCTAAATTAGGTTATTAGTAAAACTACTTTGCTCCATTATAATTATTATGATAATTACTAGCATTCAAAAATACTTCTAAAGATATTTTGTTATACATTAGTATTATCTTGGCTAAAATAAATTTATTACTGAGTATCCATTATTATAGAAGATATTTCATTACTACTATTATTAACTTAAAATTACTTTTTAGTAAAAATTCTTCTTAGTTATAAGTATACCAAATATGTTGAGAAATATAGTTTAAAAGTATTTTCCCTAAAAACCCTTATTTTGATCAATCTAGTATATGTATCTATTTAGTTAAAAACTAATTTTCCATAAAGAATATTAAATTATGGTTAAAAATGTTTACTTTTGATTTAAGCTATAAATAGTTATATATGGTTAGCTAAATGCCTAATTTCAAAACCTAATTTGTAAAAAATATTACCAGGTGATTTACAACCATGCAGTACTACTCTCGTGCAACCAAACCGAGGCAAGTACACTGACTCGACTTGTATTTTGTTTTTCTGTCTTACATTCCTGTGCCATGTTCTCATATCGGACACGAGATACACACGATTATCTTGTACCATTGTTCATTGCTTGTGAGTCATTGTTATTGCGGGGATTGGGGAATATTAGCTTTTGTGTGACCACACCCAACATAGGTATTGTGGATAGCCTAATCATACACTTCACGTACGATGAAGCCGTACCTTATAGAATTGATTGACTCATTGACTCATTGATTGATTGTGCTCCTAAGCCAGTCAGACATTAGTTTAATATTTCAAATTGTCACACTTGCATATTGATTGTCGTGATTCATTGCCTTGTACATTGATAGCCGTGTTCATTGTCAAGCATATTGATTGTCGTCCATTGCCTGCAGTTTCACATTTCATCTCTGGTACCGCAGTTTATTTTCTGTTCTGTTATTCTGGTATTCTGGTTTTACCTTGTATTCTGTACTACAGATTATATTGTATATTGTCTGGTCAGGGTTGTACTTTGCTCTTTTCCTGACAGGATACGTTGCAGGTGAGTGGGAGATTACATGGAGCTTATGATTGCATTGGATATTGCAGCTTTTCTTTTAGTTTATTTTTCTGGAGATTATATCTTAGATATTCATTATTGTATATTTATTTCATTTGACCGGATTTGTCTCCGGCTGATTTTTACTAAAAAGACTTGATGGATATTGGTGATCATTTTTGGGAACGTTATAAAAGCTGTGTTCGTTTACATTACATTGTGACTTAGAGTTTTTCTTAGTATTGTACAGCTTACTTCGTCGTGTCCATCGACAAAGGCTGGGCGTGTCCGACTCGTATCCGATTATTCGGGAGCGGGTCGTGACACACACACACACATCCAGCCAAAACAATTTAAAAGCCCATTAACCCAATAAGCCTGGCCCATAATATTTAAATCTAATAAAAATCTTAGTGGGCCTTAAGGCCCCAAAAATGAGCATGAGCCCAAACATCCATCCCCAAAATAAAAATAAAAAGAAAAACAAAAGAAAACGAAAGAGAGAGAAAACAGATGTTGAGAAAGAGGAAGAAGAGAACTCTCTTCCAGAGAGTTCAAGTGAGAAGGAAACAGATAAAAAGAGGAAAGTAGAAGAGTCGGAGGTCAATACTGGAGGGCGCTCGCTCAGTGTGCTTCCATGCGACGATGGAGGGGAGAAGCACGGGATAGGCGTCGACAGTAATCGCGTGGCGGCGCTGACTCTCGCTCTCCGGCGGAGCGAGGGGTGGCTGGATCCACGCGACTTGGGCGGAGCTTGGCCACACCGGAGGGTTCCTCGGCAATGGCGATGGCTCTAGACTTAGGTCAGTAGGATAGTGGTGGTTGTGGGTGTTCTGTAGGGAAGTGGAGGATAGAGTCGGTGGCTGTGATCAGTAAGGCGACGGTGGAGGAGGTACTTTGTTGGTGGCGATGGTGATGTTGGTGGTGGTGGTGGAACTGGTGGCTAGGTGGTGGCGAGGAAGTGGAGTGGAAGTTGTGTCATATCTGGGGTTGGGTGAACTGGTGGTTGGCGGCGTTGGCGGCCGGGTGTTGGTCGGAGCAGAGGGATGACAGGAGTTGGTCTGGGTGTCTAGGGTGATGGTAAGGATGAAGGGAGGAGTGGCCAGGTGTAACCCCACTTTCCCTGATTTTATGAATTTTGGGTATTTATGGTATTTTAGAATTTTTGAAATATTATTTGAGTTTATTTTGAGGAATAGTAATTTTCAGATTAATAATGCTCCCTTGTGATTTTGTAAATGAAATATATGCTATTATTTTGAGGAAGACTCTAGCCTTTATTTGGAGTGCTCTCCAAGTTTTCTAACAACTTTCCAACAACCTTGTAACAAACTAACTAACTTCCTAACAAATTTTCTAACAACCTTTGGCCAGTCTGCAAATGAAAAAAATGTTTGGGTGTTTTTGAAAAAAAAATCTTTCCTACTCATTCTGAGCTCTCAAACTCTATATATATTTCAACTTTCTCTCTCATCCTCACAATTCATTTTTCTATGCCAAATTTTAGGAGCAGAGCCGAGCCCCAAATTTCCTTCACCCTCCTCTTTCATCTCCCCGTAAACCCAAACCCTAAGTTCTCGATTTCGGCGTTGGCGATGGCAGTGCCGGCGGCCAACTCAAGCGCCGGTGCCTAGGCGTTGGCGACGCACGACAGTCCACCACTTGGGCGGTGCTCCGTTCTTTCTCCACTGTGAGCTCTCCACATCGACGAGCGGTGACGAGCGGATCTTTTCCTCGACTTCTCGACGACGAGCAGCGGTGACTGAGACCCGATCTCTTCTCCGACGACGACGAGGCATTTCTTCCGGTGCTCGACTGTGCACGTTCTTCGGCAGCGACAATAGAGTACCTTCCTCGAACGACGGTGACCGATCTGTTCTATTCCTAACGATTGGACCCTTCTCGAGCGGCGGTGCTTCTCTACTCTCCAGCGGTCGACAACCGTGGTGAGTGACTCCTTCCTCAATTCTCTTTTTGAAAGGATCAGAGGTTGGTTGATCGAATCAATAGAGTTTTGGCGAGGTTTTCTCGATCGATCAGCCTTCAGATCGATCTATTTGATGATTGACAGTTCTTTAAATTCTGAAGAACCTACCATGTTTTGCTTTGAGTTTTCTTTCCTATTTTCCATTTTGGATATGTTCGACGAAGTAACGAGAAAAGCTCGAGATCGCAGACGAACACGAAGAGGCGGTGTCCGACCTCCTGAGGTCGAGTCTTCGTTCAGATCAGATAATTTTTCCCAGGTATTGTCCTGCCTTCTCAATGTCGTAGTGTATGATGTTATAAATCTTGATAAGTGTAGTTTTGGAATAGGACTGAGTCATAGGGATTTTGTGTAGTTGTGTTTGTGTGCGTGACCAAGGTGGTGTGCGTGTCCGGGGACTGATCGTGTTCGCCTTTGTCATGCTCGACGTTAGGGCCGTGTGTCAGGGATCGGCCAGGATGGGAGTTAGCAAGGCGGAATTCCTATTTGGATTACTCTATGGATTGATTTAGTACTATTTGAGTTTACTTTCAATTAATTGTTTAATTTCCATTTTAATTTTTTTTTTAGTTGGTTGATTGAGTCCTATTCGAATTTTTAGCGGGTTGAAGAGTTTTATTGTCGATTTGGTTTTGTGTTTTGATTGGGTTGAATTTGAAGCCCAGTTGTTGAATTCAAGTAGGCAGAGGGCTTTAAGCCCATTGGCTTTTGTTTTATGTTATTCTAGTCTTCTGTTTTGATCAATTGTATGTTAAAATCAATAACTTTGGGCCACCTATAGTTGGGTCCATATGTTTTCTATGGTATAATTATTAGTAGAATGGTTTCCAATTTAGATTAGATTATATTAAGTTGATATTTTTACTACCATCATTACTAATATGTTGTTGTTTGTTTTGCAAAAAACCTATAGAAGTTGCAATAAAAATATTCCTAATATTTAGACTTTACTTTTAGCTAAGCTATCTTTTAATAAATAATTTTTGTTAAGATATGGGTTGAGGTATTTTTAAAATAATATATAATTGTTATAACATCTTTTATAATATTTTGGTAGCAAAATATCTTAGTAGGTTTTGGATTAAATATTTCTTAAATAATAAATGTCCTAGTATTTTCTTGCTAAATAATTCTAGTAAATCAAAAATGTTTCTAAAAGTTATAATTATTGTTTTCTTAGGAAAATGTTCTAATATTTTCTAAAACAGTTAAAAGTATTTTCACTAGTATTATGGTGACTAAAGTTATAAAACATATATATTTTCTAAAATATTGGTTAGCTAGTAGATGGATATAGATAGCAATAATTAGTTAATATCTTTAAACCTAACCAACTTGTACAAAAATCAGGTGGACATACAGATTTATGCTTTATTAGTCTCGATCTTCCAGAGCAAGGCAAGTAAACCGACTCGATCTCTTTACTCTGTATTTCTGTCTTGCTTCATGTTCTCATATTGACACATTGTACATACGATTGTTCATTGTTCATAGTTCATCGTTCATTGTTCATCGTTCATTGTTCAGTGTTCTTTACTTGTACATTGGGGTGGAAAAATACTACAAATATGTGACCAATCCTATTTTAGCTAGACATTGACTAGTAGCTTAGGTTTTACATCGTGCACGTGGGACTCTAAGCCGTACCCTTATTCATGTGCTCTTTTTCCTTGTACTACCACAGCCGGTCACAAATTCTTATAGTTATTTCAAATGCATATTACACTGATAGTCTAGTTCATTGTTCAGGATCTGGTACTATAGTTTCATCATTATTCACGTACTACAGTTTCATATTCTCGTGCTTGTATCATAGTTCATTGTGTCGTACTTCAGTTTACTTTGTTTAGTACTTCTTGTCAGGGTTGTACTTTACTCTCTTCCTGACAGGATATATTGCAGGTGAGGTTGAGGCCCTTGAGCATTGGGACATCATGGATATTGCTTGATTTACACTTATTTTTCTGGAGATTGTATTTTATTATTTCGTCATTATATTTTATTTTACCGGATCTGTCTCCGGATAAAATTGTTAAAAGACTTGGATGATTATTGGTGATCTTTCTGGGAACTATATATAGAAGCTGTGGATGTTTATATTTCATTGTGACTTGGAGTTTTCCTTAGTATTGTACAGCTTACTTCGTCGTGTCCAACGACGAAGGCTGGGCGTGTCCGACTCGTGTCCGATTATTCGGGAGCGGGTCGTGACATGTTTTTAGTGGTGGCCCATGCAGGTCTGTCCTAATGGCACTTAGGCTATAAAGTGCTATTGGTGGATCAGCAAAACTAAGGAAAATCCATCACAACATAGGATCCATAGGAAGTTGTTAGAGTTATAGTTTTA
Organism: Iris pallida; assembly: GCA_029216955.1. Taxonomy (NCBI): domain Eukaryota; kingdom Viridiplantae; phylum Streptophyta; class Magnoliopsida; order Asparagales; family Iridaceae; genus Iris; species Iris pallida. The sequence goes on along the minus strand of JANAVB010008798.1, from coordinate 8,077,383 downwards.
CTAAGTTTGTTTATTATTTTGTAGTCTAGGCCCTATCTAACTTGTTTTCTATTTTTCAGGCTGGTTCGGACACGCAACGCTAAGATTGTCGTTTTCCCTGCACTCGAGGTTCTGGTTTATTATCTATATATTTTGCTAGTATATATATTTGATATTTGATATTTGATATTTTATTTTTCCTTAGAACCTAGATTTTGTTCCTTAAATTTTTCTTGTTTGTTATTCGAGTCATTGTTCCTATTTCAAGATTTGTTTCTATAAGCTTCATTATCCTACTCTTTGTTTCTTAGTATATAATAAAACTTCTTGAGCAAATAATTTCACCTTCCATCATGATTAGGACTTAGAGCTTGTTTGAATTTTCGTAAACTCCTTTAAGATTCCTATGGATAAAGTTGAGGGAATATTCGACGACCTGTTATGACGTGGCAGATACACACTTGCAGTCATTTATCTGGATTATGGAGATCGCGGGTTCACTGCAGCTAGCTGTGCACTGGCGAGGCATGAGCTCTAAGTCAAAGTAATTTCAGGTATTATAGGTTCTCGAATATTATTGAGGCTATGTCCTAAGTCATAAAATTTTGATCTCTTGAGTTGTTCCTATAACATGGATAAAGTTGATAGAAATATTCGATAATTTATTATTATTTGAGTTATTAAGCCAAAGGTTCATTGCAGTCAGATGCACACTACACTGGCGAGGCAGGAACTCTAGACAAAATGATTTCGAATATGTATAGTTTACGGATACTATTGAGATTATATCTGTGTTATACACCATGTTTGATCTCTTATTGCCATTGACAATTTTATCGAAAAATTATCTTGATCTTATGTGAAATCTCAGCAATTGATTTCATTTTCTCTTGATTTATCTTAGAAATTTATTATGGCCTTTCTCCAATATCTGTTAGTCCAATCTCTTTTATGGTTTGATTTTAAGTGTATTGCATATATTTTGTTAATGGTCACATATTTTGATTTTCCAAAAATTCTTTGTTCATAATCGTACCATTTCTGTAGTTAGCATATTTTAGTACTTATCAAGTATAAATAATTTTTGACAATATTTTTCGTGTTTAATTGATTTGAATTTTTGTCATAGCCATGCTAGTAATGTCTAAACGATTTTTTATTGAATTTAGGTCACAATTTTATAACTATGTCATTTTGGTGCCTTTTTTTACTATGCGTAATTTTAGATTTTTCTCATGTTAGGATTTATCATGCATGGATTTTTAACTGTGATCATTATAGAGAATTGTGATTTTACTAGTTGTACCAAGTCAGATCTTATGTCCAATAAATCATTTCAAATTTTTGTACTTTGTTAATCCTAATTGTGTTCATTATATTTGAAATTTCAAGAACAAAATTTTTGTAAGGGGGGTAGATTTGTAACCCCACTTTTCCTGATTTTATGAATTTTGGATATTTGTGGTATTTTAGAATTTTTGAAATATTATTTTGAGTTTATTTTGAGGAATAGTAATTTTCAGATTAATAATGCTCCCTTGTGATTTTGTAAATGAAAAATATGCTATTATTTTGAGGAAGACTCTATTCTTTATTTGGAGTGCTTTCCAAGTTTTCTAACAACTTTCCAACAACCTTGTAACAAACTAACAAACTTCCTAACAAATTTTCTAACAACCTTTGGCCAGTCTGCAAATGAAACAAATGGTTGTGTGTTTTTGAAAAAAAATCTTTCCTACTCATTTTGAGCTCTCAAACTCTATATATATTTCAACTATCTCTCTCCTCCTCACAATTCAATTTACTCTGTCAAATTTTTGGAGCAGAGTCGAGCCGCAAATTTCCTTCACCCACCTCTTTCATCTCCCCGTAAACCAAAACCCTAAGTTCTCAATTCCGGCGATGGCGATGACGGTGCCAGCGGCCAACTCAAGCGCCGGTGCCTAGGCGTTGGCGACGCACGACAGTCCACCACTTGGGCGGCAGTCCGTTCTTTCTCTACTGTGAGCTCTCCACATCGACGAGCGGCGACGAGCGGACCTTTTCCTCGACTTTCCGACGACGAGCAGCGGTGACTGAGACCCGATCTCTTCTCCGACGATGACGAGGCATTTCTCTCGGTGCTCGACTGTGCACGTTCTTCGACGGCGACAATAGAGCACCTTCCTCGAGCGACGGCGACCGATCTGTTCTGTTCCCAACGACCAAACCCTTCTCGAGCGACGGCGCTTCTCCATTCTCCAGCGGTCGACAACAGTGGTGAGTGACTCCTTCCTCAATTCTCTTTTTGAACTGATCGATCGGATCAGAGGTTGGTTGATCGAATCAATAGAGTTTTGGCGGGGTTTTCTCGATCGATCAGCCTTCAGATCGATCTATTTGATGATCGACAGTTCTTTAAATTCTGAAGAACCTACCATGTTTTGCTCTGAGTTTTCTTCCTTATTTTCCATTTTGGATCTGTTCGACGAAGTAACAAGAAAAGCTCGAGATCGTAGACGGACACGAAGAGACAGTGTCCGACCTCCTGAGGTCGAGTCTTCGTTCAGATCAGATAATTTTTCCCAGCTATTGTCCTGCCTTCTCAATGTCGTAGTGTATGATGTTATAAATCTGGATAAGTGTAGTTTTGGAACAGGACTGAGTCATAGAGATTTTGTGTAGCTGTGTTTGTGTGCGTGACCAAGGTGGTGTGCATGTCCGGGGACTGATCGTGTTCGTCTTTTTCATGCTCGACGTTAGGGCCGTGTGTCAGGGATCGGCCAGGATGGGAGTTAGCAAGGCGGAATTCTTATTTGGATTACTCTATGGATTGATTTAGTCCTATTTGAGTTTACTTTCAATTAATTGTTTAATTTCTATTTAAATTTTTCTTTTAGTTGGTTGATTGAGTCCTATTCGAATTTTTGGCGGGTTGAAGAGTTTTATTGTCGATTTGGTTTTGTGTTTTGATTGGGTTGAATTTGAAGCCCAGTTGTTGAATTCAAGTAGGCAGAGGGCTTTAAGCCCATTGGCTTTTGTTTTATGTTATTCTAGTCTTCTGTTTTGATCAATTGTAGGTTAAAATCAATAAGTTTGGGCCACCTATAGTTGGGTCCATATGTTTTCTATGGTATAATTATTAGTAGAATGGTTTCCAATTTAGATTAGATTATATTAAGTTGATACTTTTACTACCATCATTACTAATATGTTGTTGTTTGTTTTGCAAAAAACCTATATAAGTTGCTATGAAAATATTCCTAATATTTAGACTTTGTTTTTAGCTAAGCTATCTTTTAATAAATAATTTTTGTTAAGATATGGTTTGAGGTATTTTTAAAATAATATATAATTGTTATAACATCATTTATAATATTTTGGTAGCAAAATATCTTAGTAGGTTTTGGATTAAATATTTCTTAAATAATAAATGTCCTAGTATTTTCTTGCTAAATAATTCTAGTAAATCAAAAATGTTTCTAAAAGTTATAATTATTGTTTTCTTAGCAAAATGTTCTAATATTTTCTAAAATAGTTAAAAGTATTTTTACTGGTATTATGGTGACTAAAGTTATAAAACATATATATTTTCTAAAATATTGGTTAGCTAGTAAATGGATATATATATCAATAATTAGTTAATATCTTTAAACCTAACCAACTTGTACAAAAATCAGGTGGATATACAGATTTATGCTTTATTAGTCTCGGTCTTCCACAGCAAGGCAAGTACACTGACTCGATCTCTTTACTCTGTATTTCTATCTTGCTTCATGTTCTCATATTGATACGTTGTACACACGATTGTTCATTGTTCATAGTTCATTGTTCATCGTTTATTGTTCAGTATTCTTTAATTGTACATTGGGGTGGGAAAATACTACAGATATGTGACCAATCCTATTTTAGTTCGGCATTGACTAATAGCTTAGGTCTCACATCGTGCACGTGGGACTCTAAGCCGTACCCTTATTCATGTGCTCCTGTGCTCTTGTTCCCTGTACTACCCCAGTCGGTCACATATTCTGATAGTTATTTGAAATGCATATTATACTGATAGTCTAGTTCATTGCTTAGGATCTGGTACTATAGTTTCATCGTTATTCATGTACTACAGTTTCATGTTCCCGTGCTTGTATCATAGTTTATTGTGCAGCACTTCAGTTTACTTTGCTTAGTGCTTCTTATCGGGGTTGTACTTTGCTCTCTTCCTGACAGGATACGTTGCAGGTGAGCTTGAGGCCCTTGAGCATTGGGACATCATGGATATTGTAGGATTTACACTTATTTTTTTGGAGATTGTATTTTATTATTTCATTATTATATTTTATTTTACCGGATCTATCTTCGGATAAAATTGTAAAAAGACTTGGATGATTATTGGTGATCTTTTTGGGAACTATATATAGAAGCTGTGGATGTTTACATTTCATTGTGATTTAGAGTTTTCCTTAGTATTGTACAGCTTACTTCGTCGTGTCCAACGACGAAGGCTGGGCGTGTCCGACTCGTATCCGATTATTCGGGAGCGGGTCGTGACACCAGGATCACCGTCGATGGTGGCGATGGTAGCAAAGGGATCGAGTGGCTGGTCGGGACAGGGACGGGGTGGTGGAACATGGTTGCCGCAGCAGGGTTCAGCGGCACCGGTCGTCGACGGAGATGGGGTTGGTCGTCAGCCAAAATTAGGGTTAGGGTTAGGGATTTAGAATTGGCGTCGTGTCCTACATGACACAGGATTTGGGGAACATGTCCGTTATGTCGAACACAGAAAAAGAGATATAATTGTAATAATAGAAATAGTAGAAAAGGGAATATGGACACGGACACGATACACGATACGATGTTGGCGATGATGATTGTGGTGGTTGAAGACTTGTGGGTTGTGGGAAGAAAATAGAGGAAGGCTCCTCTATATATAGGAGATGGGGATTCCCTAATTAGGTAAGGACTAAGATTCATGGAACAAGTATTTCCATAGATTCAAATCCAATAATTTACGTTACTCAAATCTAAATCTTATAATAATTTATACAATATCTATTATTTCAAATAAACATATTTTAAAATTGTTGGGAAAGAAGCGCGGAAACCTTTCCCCAAACCGGAGAGTACCTGCGAGAGGACCAAGCAATACAACGCACGAACCCAAAAACAAACACACAAAACAATCCACGCAGACACAGAGAATTTTTGACGTGGAAAACCCTTGCGGGAAAAACCACGGGACGATCGGAGTCCAACCCTGAGAAGCCTCCACTAATGGAATAGAAGAATTACACCCTCTACAAACTCCTTCCGATCCAAATCGGATCCCCACAACACTCAGAAGTAAGAACAATGATTACAAGGTTACGAAGAGCGAGAACGACGAGTAGAGATTACCCGAAACACGATCTCCTTCGAAAACGACCTTCAATCCTCCGTCTTCTCTTCCGAAGTTGTAATGGCACTCTTGCCTCCTTCCTCTCTCCAAGTTGTGTTACGTTGCAATAATGTTGCCTTCTTGAGTTAGGGTTTGAAAATCCCAACTTAACTCCCTAATCCCGCAACAACCTGGACCGTTGGATTAGATCCAGTGGTGAAAAATCACCCAAATTCCCGCATCAGCCCCGACGACACAGAGTTCGGCCAGAACTTTGTGTCGGGCATCCAGCACCTAACGCCAACATTCTGGAATGGCCAGACCGAGTTCGGCCAGAACTCGGCCTGGGACCGAGTTCGGGCCGAACTCGGCAGGCCCAGGCCAGAATCTCCTTCAGGAGCAGCAGCAGCAGTAGCGACTCCGCGTCGCCTACTTCCCGAGCTTCTTCGACACACGAATGGAGCTCGTCGCACTCCGGGGTCTTCTCCACATAGGTTGGGAACCCCACCCACTCCAACAAATCTCCCCCTTCACAACTATGGGGAGGATGTCGTCATCCCGACGATCTGCCTGCAGTACTCAAACTTCCCCCTTGGTAGAATCTTCGTGAACATATCAGCTCCGTTGTCATCTGTATGAACCTTCTCAAGCTCCGCGTCCTTCTTCTCAACCACATCCCGTATCCAATGATACCGGGTCTCGATGTGCTTGGACCGGCTATGAAACATCTGATTCTTCACAAGGTAGATAGCACTCTGACTGTCGCAAAGCAAACTATACTGCTCTTGCTTCAGTCCCATTTCCTGCAACAGCTTCTTCATCCACAGCAACTCCTTGCAAGCCTCCGTCGCCGCAATGTACTCTGCCTCTGTCGTCGACAAGGCAACACACTTCTGCAACCGCGACTGCCACGACACCACTCCTCCCACAAACATTATCACGTAGCCCGAAGTCGATCGCCTCGTGTCTACATCTCCAGCCATATCAGCATCGGTATACCCAACCAGCTTCGGCTCGTCACCACCAAAGGAAAGTCTCCAACCAGCAGTGTCCTGAAGATATCGTAGAATCCACTTGACCGCACTCCAATGTACCCTTCCGGGATTTGAAAGATACCTGCTAACCGTACCAACTGCATGAGCAATATCTAGCCTCGTATACACCATAGCATACATAAGGCTCCCCACAGCTGAGGCATATGGCACCCGCTCCATATCTTCCTTTTCGACCTCGGTAGATGGACACTGCTCCTCAGTGAGCTTAAAGTAAGCCGCAAGAGGGGAACTCACTTTCTTCGACCCTTTCATCCCGAAACGCTGAAGTACCCGGTGAATATACTTCGTTTGGGACAAGTGTAGCAGCTTGGACTCTCTCTCTCGACTGATCTCCATCCCAAGAATAGTCTTCGCTGCGCCCAAATCCTTCATAGAGAAGGCCGCGCCCAGTTGGCGCTTCAGCTCCACTATCCTAGTGGCATTCCGACCCACTAATAGCATATCATCAACATAGAGCAATAAAATGATGAAATCATCATCGGCAAAATATCTCACAAATGCACAATGATCCGACGTCGTCCGTACATAACCATGCTCCCCCATAAACGACTCAAACTTCCTGTACCACTGCCTCGAAGCCTGCTTCAGACCATACAAGCTCTTCCTCAACCGGCATACCAAATGTGACTTGCCCTTCTCACAGAATCCCTCCGACTGCTCCATGTACAACTCCTCCTCAAGATCACCGTGGAGGAATGCTGTCTTCACGTCCATCTGCTCGACCTCCAAGTCGAGACTGGCTGCTAATGCTAGCACCACCCGAATAGACGAATGCTTGACGACAGGCGAAAAGATCTCATCATAATCCACGCCTTTCTGCTGACCATAGCCTTTGACTACCAGCCTCGCTTTGTATCGAGGGCGAGTAGCATCATCTGTCTGCTTCACTCTGAACACCCATCGATTCTTCAAAGCCTTCTTGCCCTTTGGCAACCGCACCAGATCATAAGTGGAATTGGTGTGCAAGGAACTCATCTCCTCCTGCATAGCCTCCATCCACTCCTGCCTGTGTTCGTCTTCCATAGCCTCTGCAAAACTTTCGGGCTCTCCTCCGTCAGTCAATAGCACATACTCATCTGGTGAGTATCTCGTAGATGGTCGACGATCCCTGTCACTCCTCCTTAAAGGAACCATTGGTGCTGGCTGTATACCAACAGCCTCCGCCCCTTCAGGAACTGCTTCTCCGGCATACTCATCCTCCTGAGGGACACCCTGACCACCATCAGCAGGCTGATGATCAAGGTTGGGAGCAACTCCATGTACCGGCTCCTCCATAACTGGATCCTCTGCGATGTCCTCTGGAAACTGCTCGAAGCGAAATGACTCTAACTCAGGCAATTCCTCAGCCTCAGAAGGCGTCTCGGAATCCTGAGTGTTGGTCATGGTCTGATCCTCGACAAACACCACGTCCCTGCTTCTGTAGAGCTTTCCTTCCACTGGGTCGTAGAGTCTATAGCCAAACTCATCCCGACCGTAGCCGACAAAGATGCATCGCCTCGTCTTCGGCTCAAGTTTGGTCCTCTCATCCTTCGGTACATGCACGAAGGCCTTACAACCAAACGCCCGCAAGTGATTGTATGACGGCTCTTTGCCATACCATACTTTGTCAGGCACATCACCCTACAAAGGAGCACTAGGAGACAAATTAATAACATAAGCAGCTGTGAGAAGAGCCTCACCCCAATAACTGCCCGGCAAGTTTGCTTCTGACAGCAAACACCACACCCTCTCCATCAGTGTCATGTTCATGCACTCCGCTACACCATTGAGCTGAGGTATCTTTAGCGGAGTCTTCTGGTGTCGTATCCCTTGCTCTCTGCAATACGCATCAAAGGGACCAATGTATTCGCCGCCATTATCGGACCGAACACACAACAACTTCTTGCCCATCTCCCTTTCAACAGAGGCCTGAAACTCCTTGAAAGTAGGCAGCACCTGATCCTTGGTCTTTAAGGCATAGACCCAAACCTTCCTGGAACAGTCATTAATAAAGGTTACAAAGTAAGAAGCACCACCAAGATATTTTACCTTCATAGGAACGCAGACATCCGAGTGAATCAACTCGAGCAACGCCGGCTTCCTCGAACTTGGGTGACTTTGGAAAGATACCCTATTTTGCTTCCCAGCTAAACAGTGCGTGCACTTCTCCAACTTTGTAGACTTGAGCCCCGGAATCACCTTCCTGTTCACCAAGTAGCTCATCCCCTTCTCGCTGATATGGCTGAGCCGCCTGTGCCACAACTCGGTAGATGCATCACTGACTGCGTTCACCTCCTGTGCCCCCTCTGCGCTCCCCTCCATATAGTAGAGACCGGACTTCTTGCTTCCTCTGGCAATCACCATAGAACCCCTGGAAAGCTTCCACTGACTGTTCCTGAAGAGACTGAAGAATCCCTCGTCATCCAACCTTCCAACCGACATCAGGTTGAAACGGATATCAGCGATATGACGAACATCTTTAAGAACAAGAACCGTACCCGTCTTCGTTCTCAAATGCACATCTCCAACGGCAACCGCCTTCGACACATCTCCGTTGTCCATCTTCAACACGCCACAGTCGTCTGTCGTGTAAGTGGCAAATAGTGCCCTATTGTGAGATACATGTACTGAAGCCCCTGAGTCCACCAGCCAAGAATTGTCATCGCAGGCGAGGTTAGTAATGACCTCATCACCTATGACGATCACATTGCCTCCATGCATCGAGGCCGCCGCTGTAGTATTCTCTTCTTGCTTCCCCTTGTCGCCCTTCTTCTCTCTCTTCCAAGCGAAACAATTCCGCTTGATATGGCTCTTCTTACCACAATGGTAACACTCTGAGTCCTCGTAACGACCCTTGGACTTCTCCCTGCTCTTGTCTCTGCCACCACCTGGACTCCTGCTTTTGCCCCTTCCGCGGCTCTCTGAAACCAATGCCTCTGAGTGATGGGATGTGGATGAAGTGCCCTGAGAACGTCTCCGCATCTCTTCATTCAACACCCCGCTCTTGGCAAACTCCAGACTGACCACGCCCTCTGGAGCAGAAGCGATCATAGATACTCGTACGGTCTCCCACGAGTCTGGCAAAGTACACAGCAGCCATAGTCCCTGAACTTCGTCGTCGAACTTGACTCCCATAGAAGATAGCTGGTCAACCACGCCCTGGAACTCACTCAAGTGATCCGAAATAGATGCCCCATCCTTGTATCGCAGACCCATCATCGTCCGGATCAGGAACAACTTGTTTATCCCGGTCTTCTTCGCATACAAGGATTCCAGCTTATCCCACAACGTCTTCGCGTGCTCAATATTGGCAACGTGGTTGTACACGTTCTCATCAACAAACTGTCGTATGTATCCACACACCAGTATGTGCTCGAATGTCCAGTCCTCCTCGGATTTATCACTGGGCTTCTCGGATGCAAATACGGGTAGATGCAGCTTCTTGACAAATAGCAAATCTTTCATCTTGCTCCACCAATAGTGATAATTGGTGCCGTTCAGGTTCACCATGCGTACCGGCTTCGCGTCCATCTCTTCTCTCTGGCTTCTGTCAACTACTGACACTCCTTCTGAATTCCAGAACCTGGCTTTGATACCACTCTGTTGGAAAAGAAGCGCGGAAACCTTTCCCCAAACCGGAGAGTACCTGCGAGAGGACCGAGCAATACAACGCACGAACCCAAACACAAACACACAAAACAATCCACGCAGACACAGAGAATCTTTGACGTGGAAAACCCTTGCGGGAAAAACCACGGGACGATCGGAGTCCAACCCTGAGAAGCCTCCACTAATGGAATAGAAGAATTACACCCTCTACAAACTCCTCCTGATCCAAATCGGATCCCCACAACACTCAGAAGTAAGAACAATGATTACAAGGTTACGAAGAGCGAAAATGACGAGTAGAGATTACCCGAAACACGATCTCCTTCGAAAACGACCTTCAATCCTCCGTCTTCTCTTCCGAAGTTGTAATGGCACTCTTGCCTCCTTTCTCTCTCCAAGTTGTGTTACGTTGCAATAATGTTGCATTCTTGAGTTAGGGTTTGAAAATCCCAACTTAACTCCCTAATCCCGCAACAACCTGGACCGTTGGATTAGATCCAGTGGTGAAAAATCACCCAAATTCCTGCATCAGCTCCGACGACACAGAGTTCGGCCAGAACTCTGTGTCGGGCATCCAGCACCTAACGCCAACATTCTGGAATGGCCAGACCGAATTCGGCCAGAACTCGACCTGGGACCGAGTTCGGGCCGAACTCGGCAAGAAATAAATGATAATAATAAAACATATAATTCTATATTTATAAATATCAAATTATAAAATAAAGCAAACAATTCTCGAAATATTTCTATAACTATAAAATTAATTTTAAAACAAATCGACAAAGCCATTCCTTAATCAAATACCATTTATAGATTTAAAAATAATAAAATATATTTTCTAACTACAAATAAATAAAAAATTTAAAAAAGTTTGGGAAGTGGGCTTACATACCATGTCATATGGACTATTCAGACTTGCTTCCTATCAATTTGCTTTTCGTATTGTTGCAATGCATATAGATTATAGCACTATGATAGAGTATTATTGTAATGTCCAGTCCTAAAATACATAGGACTATGATACCTATACATGACAACTACATATCAAGTGTACCCCAGTCCAGCTTGAATATGTATAAGCTGTAACACACACACACACACACACACACATATATATATATATATATATATATATATATATATATATATATATATATATATATATATATATATATATATATATATATATATATATATATCCTCAGAATATATAATATATATATATCATGGTCTGCAGTCCAATGATATATAATATAAAGAATAAAAATAAAAAATATATATATATATATATATATATATCCTCAGAATATATAATATAAAGAATAAATAATATGTATCATGGTCTGCAGTCCAATAACATATATGTTTGAGTAGACCCGAAGATACAATATAGGTCTACAAAACTAGGCTAAATAGTGGAATGCAAGTAATGGATAAAATATCAAATCGCGATAAATACCTGAATCGAAAATAGCAATACCTCCCTGATCATCAAATTATCACTGTACAACCAACTACCTGGAGAGACAAACAGGTCCTCAGAGGGACGTAACAAGTACATAATATACATGCCAAGTAATATTAAAAAAATATCCATATAATGAGGCATAACTACCATAATCATCTAAGTACAAAATGCAGTTGAGGACAATCCTAATAACAGGCCCAGCCAAACTAACAATCACTCATGGCACCGTGTCGTGATACCAATGAGTGAACATAAAACAACTCCAAGGCTCTGCTATAGAGACCATGGTACATAAAAATAATCAAACCCCAATTAAGGAGACATGTTCACGAGTCACGATGGCCGGTACTTCGGTAGAGTCCTCCCCATCCCATGCTCTAAAACTATATAGTCAAGTCAAGTATGAATCAGAAAGAAGTTATGCTAGCTAGTACTACATGCTATCACAGAGTCTATAGCCACGAATATCTCATGTCAGACTCTATTTCGTATCATCATCATCCATCGTATCCGTGTCCTATGGTCATCGTGTCAATAGACACAAATTTAACATATCATCATGCCTATTATCGATACTCGATATCTACAAATAAGCGTCGGCCCCTGAATAATAATCGAATGCTAAGTATCCACAAATCCTACTTCCTTAAAATATATAAATAAACAGTAAACAAAGAAAATAGAAAATACTGAAACTTGACAAGGTATACTTGCCTGGAATCTCGTAATGAGTATACAACAACTGTCCAGCTCCAACAATCACAATCGTGTAGTCACTAACTCCTGAAACATAATAAACTACAAATTAACTATGTCTCAATGGCATATCACACACCACTTATAACAATACCATATATAATCTCAACTAGATCATAATCTAGCTAAACTAGTCTATAATCAAATATAAACTATATTTACTACATATAGTATAATGCTACTTCCATAAAATAATATTTTTATCAACTTAAAATATAATATATTAATTCTAAGATATTTATAAAAAATAATTTTGAACATTATTTACTTATATCCTTTACAAGAAAATAAGTATCTAATTAATGCATTTAACTAGTAATACAATTTAGCCAACTTATCGGGTTGATTGGAACCAATTTATAATAGAAAAATTAATGATTTTAATTCTGCAATAAATCAAAAAATAATGTTAATCAAGGGTATATATCAAGGAGTACATGATTTACATCATAGAAACATGTTACGGATGTTTGGGTTTCAACACAAACTAGATTTCAAAGTTCAACTAGTCTGCATGTAAAACCAATTAATCATTCCTAAAATTCCCATAAATCATGATAATAATTATTCATATATAAATCTTAAAAAAATTATAATTTAAGATAAATACTAATTATATAAAACACAAAGGGCATGGTTATACCTATCGAAAACTATACAACACATAGGTACAATATTTGCCGAATAACCGATCTAAAATCATGCAAATAAATAAATATACATTCTGAAATTTAACATAAACAAAATAATTATTCAGAGATTAATAACATAGAATTTATTGTTTAAACATCAAGTCATGATACGACAAGTTGGGCACAAACTAACATAATCCTCCTATTGTGATTCAATGGATTATGACGACGTAAATTACAAAGATGCAAGTACACTGGACTTAATGAGATGTATATTGGGCATAATAAGGATATAGATGACGGTGTTACAAACATCACCAAGGGTTTACTTGCGATCGTGGGGCCTCACAAGCTTGCACGAACAGTAGTGCTTCAGAATTGGTTTCAGCCTGGACACCTTGTCGTACGTCGCTCGCCACGGCTAAACGGAGTCAAATTGTGGGCTGTGGCTTTGAGAGAAGATAGGGGACACGTGGAGGTACAAGTTAGGGTCAGGGTGAAAGATGTTTAGTTGATAAAAAAAAAGCAGAATATAGCGAGGAAGATGGTTTACCTTCAAAAAATTGTTGCAGTAGTTTTCTGGAATCAGCTAGCTTGTAGGGCGATTTTGAGAAAGTTAAATCGAGTTTTGATGGAAAGTTTGTGAAGAGAAAGTGTTGAGGATAGTGAGAGGAAGAATGTATTGAATTTTAGAGGAAGATACTTAGTTTGGAGGGAGATATGGCTGGTTTGGTAGAGACTAGCTGAATTCAGATTCAACCTAGATAGGGTTGGATGGATGCAGGTACGGAGGAAGACATGGTTGGTTATAGGGAATGGTTTGTGAATAGAAAATGTTGGGAAGAGGGTTAGAAAGAAATATTGTTTGGTATGAATAGGGGAGGTGAAAAAATGGAGTTATGACCACCCTAGTGGGGTGGGGAAGAGTTTGGGGTTACAACTTTTATTCTAGTGGGGAGGGAAAGAGTTTGTTGTTACAAACTTTAGTTGGCTGAATTCTATTTCTCCAAATACTAAAAAAATAATGTATTGGTATGAGAAAAAGGGTGTTTGGTGTTTGGGGTTGATAGGTGGGTGTTTGGTGTTTGAAGGTTTTCGTGGTGGTGCCAATGGGTCAATTTGGTCTAATCAAAGTGCATGAATGTTGCATAACTAAATAGAGTACAAGAGTGTAAGTTTGAGAGTGACACAAAGGTCATAATGGTAGACTAACTTGTCTAGGACATAAGTATGAATTTTTATTTGAAGACAAAAATTAGTGTTGTGTTCCCAAAATTGAAACTATTATAAGGTGCACCAAATATATCACCATTAAGAGTATGTACAATAACTCCATCTTCCTAACGCTGATTATTCCAAAATAAATTATAATATCACACTAAACTATATATACCTAAATTTGGGTGAAGGGGTTTACAATTATATAAAGACATGTTCTATTGTCTTAGACATGATGGTTTTGTGAATCTGATATTATATAATGTTGGAAATATCACTCTGTAACAATGTTTTGCTTATGAGAATAACATGTTACAAGAATGTATGAAATAGATTTTAGTATTGTGCTAAGTGAGATAGAACATGGAAGATTGGGACCGTTGGGTCTTCAAGGCAGTACCCTAGACTAGGAACTGTGCAGGTATAGAAAGCCCTAGATTGGGAAGTTGGATACAAGTGATGGTTCGAAGAATGTAGTTTTGATTAGAGCTGAGTAGCTTCTATTTCTAATTTTATGCCATGCATGTGTCCTAGCTCAGTTGTTTACGAGTATTGCGTGGTCATGGACAACTTGTGCACAAGGTATTGTTCCTCGAACGATCACCGAGTATCACGTCCCAGTTCCAATATACGTAGGATTAGGAATACGTGAGTATGTCAGCTGTTTGTATACGAAGATTACTCCAATGTATGGAATCCACATATACATACATAATATGTAATATGATAACATCTCAATAAAGATAAACCATAATCAAGGGTCCACCATCATCCACGAGAAGTAAAAGAAATAACCAATCAAATATATATCAAGTAAATCAAGTATGAATGTCAAATGAACAAATAGCTGGGTGGAGACAAATCCACTACCAAGTAACTAAATCAAACTAGAAAGAAAATAAATGGCAACTAAAGAATTCTATCAACAAAAGGAATCAAACGTCATCGGAAGGTAAGACCTCCTCGACAGAAAATGAAGAATATGGTCCGAAAAGTCTTGATCGTCTACACCTAGAGAGATTACCAGGTCCTTAGATGGACGTAACAAGCTACATAATAACATACCACGATATACTGAATATATATAACAACTTACTAAAAGTATAAACAAATAATCAAAGGGTCTCCTAACCATAATACGTGTAAATGCAAATTAAGAATAGTGCATGGCCGTATGACTTCTAGTTCAAGCCGAATAAAATAAAGTATCTCAGTAGGAGTTAAAAGTCTATATACCATTCCTCATTATTAAGTCTATAGCATATATAATATCTATTGTTCCTCGGTAGCGAGTGAGTCTATGATAGATATGGGGTAATCAATGTCCAATCGTGTTCTCCCCACCCAATGTCAAGTCAATGGCGTCTCCACGATATAATACCTCTAATAACTGCTAAGTCTTCTAACATGCATTTCTATTAGCAGTTATGTCCTATCCGTCGCACGTCCCATACATATCGGTGACTAGTCGACTATGCAAGTCCATGTCCTATATGAGAGTCACAACTCGTGTAACACATGTGTCATGGCCGAAGGAGATATACCAATATCTCATAATCATAGGGTAGTTCGCTAAAACTAGGTCAACATGCATAAAATAAAAACAACAAAAATGACTAATGTAGTAGTTTACACCCAAGTATGACTTGGAAGGCAGTTTAAATAAATAAATAAATAAATAAATATAAAATGCTAAAATAAATATAAATAAATAGTAATCATGTCATGGTATACATGACTGGTGGTGGTGTAAAGATTTGACCTTGTCCAGTAGGTGAATACGACAAATCAACAAAAGCAGTAGATATGGAATCATTATGAACATCTTCGGATGCTGAAACAAATATCACCAACATTTCCGAAATGAGCAAGAAAACTAAAATAGACTACCCATAAGTTCAATTTGGATATAGGAGCAAAAACGATAATTTTGGATCAAAACGATGTCCGTCGTTGGATCCACTTTGCATCGAAAAATATGCTAAACCTAAAGGTCTCTAAAGTCAGCAAACTATATGTCTACAAGTCCAGAATGATGATACGAACTCAACAGTATGTCTAGATTTTGATTCCAATGAGCCGATCACAAAAAGTCTATTGAACCAGAGTCAATTGTCTCAAAATCAGACCAAACTTGGGTTACATGACAATAGAACGCTGCGAATTCGAAAGTTTTCTCACAGTTTGATAAGCATGCACAAAGTAATTAGAAAATTTGTAAAAAGTTCGATACGGTGAATTTTAACGAATACAGGTCAAATTCATCATGCACACACAATAAATTCGAATTCTGTCAAACCCCACACGTCAACAAAGTTCATAAACCACCATTGGACGTAATCATTATGCGACCAAATCGTTCGGTTTGTCGGGAGTAACCCCGTATCGAAGTTTTCTAAGTTCTAAAAACTGTCTCGATTTTCAAACTCAAATAACTTGAGCTCAAAATCAAATTAAATAAAACTATCTGAATAGAATTAATCCTGTTTATGTTGGTTTTACACAAAAAAAAGAAAAAATAGGTTTGGTTCAATTATGAGATATTGCTCACCAAAGATAGGTGTTTGGGATAGTTTCTGCTATATTTCAGAGTCCAACAATTGAGTTTTTTCCTTTAATTTTGAAACTCGATTTACGCCCAATATAAAGTAAACTAAAATAATCTATTTGAAGGGAAGCGAAGAGGGTCAAGTTGTAAGCCCTATAAAATTTAATATTAGGGTTAGTTAGCAATTAGGGTTTGGTTTTAATTAAATTTGGATATTTTAGTAATCGTTAAATTCCCATATTCTTTCATGGCCATTAGATATCGTAGCTTTGACCATAGGAGCACTAGATTAGCTATTGTCCTCCAACCAGCTTCCCCTGCATGACCTAGACAAGTTCACCTACAGTCATGACCTTTATGTCCCACTCAAACATATCTTCTTGTGCTCTATTTTAATTGCACAACATTAAGGCCAAAAATCTAATATCCAACTTGTACATACACCCGAAGACCATTTTGGCTGAATTTTGAGTCAAAATTTTGATTCGATTTCTTCGACCAATTTTATGGTCATGACCTATACAAGACACTGACTTCTATGACTCTTGTGTCCTACTAAATTTAACCCCCATGTGCTACCTACACATATTAATCACCATCAGACCATTTTCGGGTCATTCGGACCAACCTAACTCCATCTAGATCGTACTGACTCGAACCTATCCTATCTAGTGGGTGAGGACCTAACCTAAGTGAAGTAGACTAGGTTAGCCCATATACATTGATCCCAAATGCAGCCCATGGCAGACATGTGTGAGAGAAAGCCAAAGGGTAGAATGTGAATGGAGAGGGGATAACTCTCAAACCTTTCCTCTTCTCCACTATCATTCTTTATTAAGGGGCCATAAAACTCTCATAAACTCTCTCACCCTCTTTCCTATAGCCATTCCCTCATTCCTCTACCTCTCCCCATCTTTAAATCTCTCTACATCCCCCTAAGTCCACCCAAGGCCCTCAAAATTGAGCAAACAAATAGCCCTAGTAGAACCGCCCCCCGGGCGCACTGTTACTTATAGCTGTTGTCCGGGAACTTTTTGGCATCCCACGACACTTTACGAAAGTTCATTGGAAAGATAAGATATTCCTCTATCCTTCCAAGAAATTTTACAACCTTGCCAAGTCGTTTAAGACCTGAAACATGCCGTAATAGCCCCAAACATCAGCGCCAACCTAGCAAGCTAGGTTGAATCTACCCCCTAAATTTCTCTGCCTTGTTGCACCCCATTCCAGCAACCACACCCTCCAAAACCTTACTCTACCTCTTTTTTACCTTCTATAGTCGCCATAGCCCTTGGATCGCTTCCATCAACCCGTGGCAAGCGATACACGATGAAGTGTCCAGGCTAAATCCTGTTTGGTATAACTGCTATCAACGCAACATTGCGGAGCCCCACGACAGCCCCTTCACCCTAACATCCCTCTATAACCCTATTCGTGTTGTATATTATGCTCTTTAGGTTTTATACACATTTAGGTACACATCTTTGCCTATCTATTTACTAACAATTAGAAGACACCGAATCAAATCATAGGTTAGTCTTGTGTGCACCCAAATGTATTATTATTTCTCGATGACTAAAAACCATGTAGCCATATCTTAACAAATGTTAAATCACCATTTTTATGTTTAATTATAATTTAAAAGTTGTATATTCGGGCGTTTATGATTATTAAATTAATTGGTTAAATGGCAATGTGAATGGAACATGGATTGAATATAGGTGCACCTACTTGCTCATGACTCTTTATCATTATAAAATCCATGCAACCCTTGACCTAACCACGACATAAACAGTATTTTTATGATTAAATTCATAATATATATTTTATAATCTTTTGTATGTTACATGCATGATTTGATTGGATCTTGTGTAGAACTAGTCACATGCCTAGACACCGCAAGTCTTGTTATACCAATGCCAAATTCTTGTTAAAAAATCCTAAACTTTTATGTCTGGAAGTTAGAATGATTTATTATGAATATATATGTGGAAGAGTTCAAGTTTCATTCATGGTTAATGTTATGTCCATGTTAGAACATGTGTTGTTCGTAGGTGGGACAAATTTTGCCATATAAATTAGTGGTAGACGTGATTGTGCACATAGGTTAATTTCATGTTAAAAAGTACACAATTAGATCATAGTTGACACAAATATGTTAGTATGATTTTTTTAGTATGATTATATGCATGAATATATGTTGTAGCACTTGTATCATGACTAGGCACCGATTAGTTTTACGTGTTGTATGCGAACACCCTTTGCTACAGATATATGTTGTGCCATGCTAGGATTTCCTTATTGAGTAGAATAATGTTAGAAGATCCTATTATCCATGTATTTGAGTAATATTCTGATCTATTTTTGCATACTACTAGTAAAGGGTAGCACTTGTCCAATTACTTTGTGTATGTGCAAGTCATACTAGTACAAGGAGAACCTAGTAGGAAGAACATTTAGTGCCTATGTGTTAAAGCACATTTTAGAAATTCCATGAATGCTAGTTTTTGATTATCATAATTTAGCGTAGCGGTTAATGTATCTTTATTATGTATTCGTAAATGCTTGGGACAGTTCGATCTCAGTTGCGGAGTCAGGATCTTTATTTGCTCATTTTAGATTCCAAGCAAGTGTACCTTGCCATATCATACTTCAATTTTTATATATTATATTCTTGTGTACATAGTATTGTTATCCTATATTGGACTATTAGTCGATGCTTAGCGTCCGAGTAACATTCGGGTGTCGATGATCGTCAGTATCATCGGGTATCAATAGTAAGATATTTGACAGAATGCAACCGTTAACGTACCTATATTGGTATGTCAGAAGTTAGGACACTCTACACGACATTTTATGTAGCAGAATCCATTTTTGACATATTCTTGGTGACTAGATTATGTACTAGGTATTAGGACTCGTGACAGGTTATATTACTATCTCAATACTATTATGACCCGATGTACTAAATAAAAGTCTTGATCTTGCGTGTTATTGACATAAGACATGAGGTTACATGGGAGGGGAGAGCATATACCATACACTAGGTTGTTTATTTTATAGTTTGTCGATGTCTCTCTTGTAAAGTTTTGGTGTTTCATAGTTTGCTTTTGGTCCCATGACATGGGCCTTTAGTGTTTTCATAGTTTGCTGAAGTGTCTACTGAAATCTTCAGTGTTACAGCCTGGAGTACGAGTGATGTTCTTACTTGCATTATTTACATAGATAGTTACAGTAGTTTTACCCGTTACGTATCATGTACTTTTATACTGTTTACTTCTGGCATGTTATTTTTTGTACCCTGTTATGTCCCTCAGAGGACCTGGTTCTCTGCCAGATTGCAGAGTTGATTGATATAAGGACTTGTTAGAGCTGATAATGGATATCCTCGGGTATTTAGGTATTTGTTGCTACATGTTTATCTTTTATCTATTATCTTATTGTTGTGTATTACATGCTGTTGTAGTTTTGCAAGCTCACTCTTCCTCGAGCTTGATTGAACCAAGTGTGTTATTGACGGTCGACTCTAATGCACTTGTTCATTCTTGATGTTCTTTCTTTATTGTGGATTAAGACAGTTGATATAGAGTATGTTTAGTACACTATTACAGTTGATATAGAGTATGTTTAGTACCTAAGGCGAGATGTGTTGGATAGACGCCTCGACTAGGTAGATCAATTAGGTAGGAAGGGCATTCCTATTTCTATATGTAACCCCTATTTTTTGAAAATTTTAAATTTATTTATTTTTGATTATTTTAGTTATTTTGTGTTAGAAAATAAATTTATTTGAATTTCTATTGAAGTTATCATAAATATTTTTGAATGAATATTTTTGAACAAAAAGAGTGTTGCCAAATTATATTTTCAAAAAAAATAGATTTTAGATTTATGAAAATATTATTTAAATTATTTTGATGATATTAGATATTAATTTGAATTATTATTGTTATCAAATATTATATTTAGATTTTATTAATTAAGTTGTAAATATTTATTTGATTTAAAAATTATGGAAATAATTGATCATGGATTCTAATCCTTACCTATTTAGGAATTCCCCATCTCTATTTAAGGGAAGCTTTCCTTTGCTTTTCTCTACAAGTTTCTAACCAACCACCATAACCATTATCACCATATGTGTACGTGCACTGTGTCCCTGTTCATCTCTTACTTTCCACTATTTTTCTATTACAATTACATTTTTTTCATGTCCGACACCCCTGACACTAACCTAACCCATCCCTGTGTCTGACACATCTGACACGATCTTGCATGGGTCATGCAGGATGCCAAAACCGATATGGCACAACCCTAACCCTAATCCTTGCTCTAGCCGACTTTGGCAATCGTGAGCCCAGACGTCCTAACCAACTTCGCCGGGACCACCGCTACCACCGCTACCACCATGGCCCTGCCATACCTGCAACCCTACTCGCCACCTTCGTTCGGCCTGTCACGACCCGCACCCGCTTTTCGGATGCAAGAACGTGCGCAAGCCAGCTACGCACCAAGCGGACTCCAGCCTGACTCGAATACGTAAATGCTGTCAATAGCATAGTAAACTGCCAAATCATGGCAAAACAAATCTATATCTCAAATCCACAATAAGTGTACAAAACATGAATGAACAATATGGATAATGGTCTGCATCCCACTAGCATATATATCCGATAAGACTCCAAAGAATATAACAAGAGTCTCTAAACTAAATCAATAAGCAGGATATCTCATGATAAGGAATGTAAAGCACGAAAGTATAACAATATAATATTACTGACAAATACCTGAATCATGCATCACAATCATCTACCATCCCGCTCTGTTAATTAACTCCATACAATCGCTAAACCTGAAGAGATCATCAGGTCATCAGGAGACATAGCAAGATACATAAAACACATGCCTATCTAGCAGTTTAATCATGCATAAACTGTAAACAGGATATAAGCAAGGAACGAGACATACACATGGCAAGAGATTATGACCAAAAATGCTAACAAGTGACTATCGACAAGTGGCTACTGACAGGCGACTATGAACTGGAATACAAGAACAACCACATGTAACTGAACTGCTGGATAAACAAGTGAACACGAGATCAATGGAATACCAAACCCTCGTCCCGAATGGACTCGTAGGTTTGAACTAATCACTAACCCTCGTCCCGAGTGTGGACTCTCTGGTTAGTTCAAGGCAAGGCACCCTCGTCCCGAGTGTGGACTCTCTGGTGCAAATAAACAAGACAACATCCTCGTCCTGAGTGTGGACTCACGGATGTAAACATATCAAGATAAATATCCTCATCTCGAGTGTGGACTCTCTGGTGTAACCGGTCAACCCTCGTCCCGAGTGTGGACTCTCTAGTTGAGGAACGATAACAGGAAAGTTGCAGTTCAATTACACGTACTCGTTCTAAGACACGACTCAGTCGACGCACAGGTGAGACAAGGTACAACTCATGTCAAGACACGGAAAAGGACAACTCTAGCATGAACTATAAAGTGAACAAGCCTGGTGTAACTACACTATCTAATCATGAAACTAATATACAAGCAAGACGATAATTTAGTAAAACATGGAATACAGGGAACATATAGATAAACTCACATCAACTAGATAATAAGATGATAACATATAAAAATAGGAAAAAAACTATAAGCATGAAAATAAACTGTAGAGGGAGGCAAGGTATCTTGCCTGGTGGTAGCACGAAGAACCAACAATATACCGTCAACTGATAAGCCACAAAGTCGAAATCTCACAACTGTCTCCAAAAGCTGAAATAGACATTACCAATGTTCTCAAAATAGTCAAATTAGCTAAGATTGCCTGTCCTTAAGTCCAATTCTGGACACAGGGGCAAAACAGTAATTTTGGGCCAAAACGATGTCCGTCGTTGGACCCACTTTGCACCGAAAAGTGTGCCAGAGTCAATGGTCTATAAAGTCGTCAAACTACATGTCTACGGATTCTTTTGATGATATGAACCCAACCGTATGTCCAAAGTTGGATTCCGGCGGGCCGTGCACAAAATTGCCCGTTGAATCCTAAATTTACTATTCACCTACTTGTGGAATTCCTTTCTAAGAAAATTATATCAATCATACATTAATATTATATCTATATATATACTTAAAATATTTCTAATTATCTTAATTAAGTTACATTAGCAACTATATTATTTGCGGTTAGTATGGTTTATACAATTACCATAAAGTGAAGGGGTCAAAATGAAATTATACAATACAACTCCAAACACTTTCTGGATCAAAGTGTACCAAAGAAGTCATGGTCCCACATGGATGATTTGTAATGATTGGCTTTTCTTTCTAAAGAAGAAGTATTATATGTGAATAATACATGAAGAAGAAAGAACATAGTCATTTTTCCTTTGCATGCACAATGGTATAGGTGCCAACGTGCACTGCCATATATTCTCTTGTGCACACATCTTCCCTTCATTTTCTTAAAGCAAATTCCTACATGAATAGTGTTTCATGCCTACTACTAAGCCCTCTTCTACTGCTTATCTTAGTTACTATTAACACAAAGCTAACCCAGTGCTCCCTATGTGCACTCATATATAGTAAATGGCGATTACTAAAAGCCCCTTATGCACCAGCACTAACATTATTTAAAATTCTTAGGGGTAATATAATAATTTTCCATACATTCTATAGAAATCCTTAATTCCACTTGGTTCTTCCCTCCTGCTGCTCCCTGGAGGAACAACTGCTGCCACTCGGTGCAACAACTGCTGTAGTTGTTCTTCCTCTTGGTCGAGCGCAGAGGAGACGGCTCCGGTGGTGTCGGCGAGCTCGAGCGTCGATGGTCCAAGCGAGTGAATGGGTACAGTCAGAGCAGTAACGATGGTACGTACCCACGAGGTGGTAGCACGGCAGCGCGTTGCACGATCGACGTTGCGGCTAGGCAAGCATGCGGACGAGGCTGCAGCGCGCCCGAGAAAGCATGGGTGAGCCGAACGTGCTAGGGGCCACAAAAATCCATGGGCTCATTCTGCTTGGCGAGGGTGCACCTCCTCTTGACTGAGCGTGGCACGGTTGCAGGGTTTCTGGGTCACGCGAAACGGAACCCGACGGAGTTTGATCGGTTCCGGAGAAGGGGAGAGGTTGTTGAAGATGCTAAGAAGATGAAGTTGGCGGTTGCTCTTCTCTATTTTTTTGGATAAAACAGTAAGAATGAATATATGTTGTTTCTTAGGGCTCAAGTAGAGGAAAGAAATGTGCCCATGGGCTAGAGGGTTTAGAGAAGAAGTATGGATGGGTTGTCTGAGCTGGGCTTGGGCTTGGGCTGGAGTTCTCCTTCCTTTTCTTTTTGTTCTTTTTATTTGTATACATATATTTATATATATATAGTCGTGTACATGTAAACCTATATATGAATATACCTATAATCACTCAATAACCAAAATATTAATAATATATACTGTTTCCAAAAGTAGGTCTTCCTCATAAAATTTATATACATAAAATAATATCGGTTTCATAGGAAATCAAGATACCCAATAATATTTAATAACTATAATAACAATAATGATAACCATAATAATGGTAACATAAAAGGGGAAGTCAACAATAGCTGTACATCCAAAATCTGTATAGCCTAGAACCCCAGAAATATACAAATATGTCTAAGTACACTATCTATCATGTATTTGAATAAATATTCATATTTATATTTATGACAATTACCTTAGACAAATTTATTTATTATATGGGATAAAATACAACACACGCACACATAAGTATATCAACACGGACGTCTTTGGTCACACTATATCTCTGCATAGGCTTGTGCTTGGTTTGGGTTCAGTCCGAACTAGTTGGGTGCAACCGGTTCTTCTACAAGTCAATAAATCTTAATAATAAATAATTAAAACTATTTATAATAGTCATGTCACAACTTAGCCTGGTTTTCCTAGTTGGGACTCTCCCATGGCTTGGCCTTCCCTACCATGGCTAGAATACTAGTCAAGACACGCTACTGCACTATCCGTGCCATGCTTTCCAAATCGTCTTGTACTCCAAATCTCAACCATGACTCTAGTCATCTACCGTAATAATAATTAAATAATTAATTCTAAAATTCTAAAATCACCATTTAAATCAAATAAAAATAAAAATTCCAAAATTTTCGGGAAGAGGAGTTACACGGCCACCTCGTCGAAACCTTAGCTCCTTCTCGCGATTCCAAAAATCTGGCCATCACCAGCATCATCATCATCATCATCATCATCAACCCCACCTTGCTAGAGCTCTCGACCCACCACCGGACACCACCGTGTCCCCGACCTCGCTGGACCGTACCACCATCGATGCTGCTTCCATCGTACCTACTCTTCCTTCTTGCTCACCCTCTCGACCACCCACTTGAGCCACTACTCACTCCTCCAACCAACTTCGACCATCTCCAGTGCTTTGCCACGATCCTATAGCCGTCCCCTTGTTTCATCACCGTCGCGTTCCTCCTTGCCGTCGAAGCCCTCTCGAGGCCGCCCTGCCTCCATGTCAGCGCCGATACCGACTTCTCACACCACACGACCGACCCCGCCTCGTCAGGTGAGACTCCTCTCCTTCTGTCTCACACACACACACACTCTCTCTTTCTTAATGGCTAAGAAATGCTAAAAATATTATTACAGTATTTTTTAGCTATTTTTAAAATATAGTATTTGGCTTAGAAGCTAAAATATTATTAAACTATTTTATAGTATTTTAATATAGTTTTTGACTGAAAATATTACCATAGTATTTATTTAAGCTTAATTTGACTAATAAAATATGGCTTTTAAATATTATGAATATTTTCTAAAAATAGTTATATATATATATATTTATTTATACTAAATTTTTTGGAATTAAATCTTGTTCATGACTAATCCAATACTTCATATTTCTTGTGAAATTTGGACTTCTTTATAGCAACCCTAGCTAACTGGACTATCCTAGACTCCATGGAAATGTTTTGTTCTACAATTAGAGATCATCTTCTGATATTTTTAGCACCTGAACCAATTCTGTGCCGACATGATCAAGTCATACATAAACTGCAACTTAACTTTAGGCAAGTACAATATTGCTTCATGTTCTTAGTGCATTATAAATGCTTTGCTGACCATGTAGTCCTTACAATATAGTATTTATTTTGAGATATGATTGTGACACGATAGGATTGTTATACCATTGCTCTGTTATTGTTGTTTAGTGAGTTAGAAGGGGAAATGCTAAGTAGGTATGTGAATAAACTCAACTAATGTTAACGTGGATGGCTAAGTCATACAACTAAAGTATGGCTTAGTTGTACCTTATAATGTGGATAGCCATCTATATGATGTGTCGTATTAGCCCAGCCGTTCACATGTCGAAAGGTATTTCACACACAATGTTTGTTAGTCTTGTACATGTTTATTGTCCAGTTGTCTTGTTTATAAATGTTCTTGCCAGTAGTTTTCTTGTACGTGTTTACTGTTTCTAGTTCATACATGTTTCTTTTATTGTTGTGTTTTATTGTATTTCTAGCTTTACTTTGTGTTGAGTTACATTATTGCAATAGGGTTATACTTTACTCCTTTTCTGACTAGATACATTGTAGGTGACTTGTTATTTTGCACCATGGGCCTTTCTGGGAAGGTAGAGTCATTTCGATGGCCAATCTTAGTTTCTAAATAGATTAGTTAGTTCATGAATTTAAATATTTAGCGGGTTTGTTCTCGAATATTATTTTGATGTATTATTTAATTTGAATATTAATGGAATAGTTATTGTATCTAAGCAAATAGATAATTTTGTGATCAAATATTGTTTGTTTGGTTTTGAGATTTATATTGAGGTCTAGACAGGGTAGTACCATCGATGCTGCGGCATAGGCTGGGCTTGGCCATGTACTCGTATCCCAAAAGTGGGAGCGGGTCGTGACACTATATGAGATTTAGCTTTGGTAGGCCAAGTTCTTTTAAACATTGGATAAACATTTCTACCCCTTGCTTAAAGGATAGAGTTGGATTAGAAGTTTGGCATAATCATAAAGATTCGTTGGAAATATAAGATATAATTTCTTCGTGATGGCCAAAATGACTAGGAATACGATTGAAAAGACATACAATTTGACTTAGGATTATTCATAGCTTTCGAAACAAAAAAAGGAATATCGTTACGAAAGACCTTCAGAAGATATGACTTGAGGATAGAATGATTCGATGAGACTTGACTTGATGACTGGACATAAGCATGTATAAGAATGTTATCGTCACACTAAGTGAGAAATTTTTATTAAGAGGATATAGGAATCCATGCTTTACAGGACTAGATATAGCTAAGTTGGGTAGAATTTATAGATAGTCCCCCAAGATGGAAGCTAGAATATAGTACATTATAAGGTTTAACCTGAACAGGAGACAAGAGGATCATTAGACTAAACCATGCTACCCTTACCTCAGCTAGAGAGAGTTTTGTAGGAGTCACATTGGTTGGAGAATACGATCGATTTATTGATCATGAAGGTTAAAGTAAGTAAGAATGCAACTTGGAGGAAGGCACAGTTGGATTTTAGATTAAGTTATAGTTCCTAATAAGTATAGAAGTGCCAACCTAAAATAGAGCTCGAGGATCTCATCGAAATAAAATGATTTAATGAAGTATAGAGTTCATGACTGGATATAAACCTTTAAATGAATTATATTTGTACTGGGTTTTGGGAAATTTTAGTTAGATGATATAGAAATCATGATATAGTGCAAAACTTGAGGAATGAAAGTACCATCACTACAAGAAAAATGATCATTTATAGCGCACAAAACACGCTGTAAATGATCTTTTACGGCGTACGTTTTGGTGCCGTAAAAGACCATGCCGTAAATGATCCTATTATTTACTGCGCATTGAAGAACGCCGTAAATGTAAACAAATTAACGTCGTAATTATCTTTTCTACAGAATTTTGACAACCATTTATGGCATATTTAGTGTGCCGTAATTGCTCTTTCACGGCATACATTTGTGCACCGTAATAAATATTCGCGCAGGGTCAAATACGACGTATTTATGCAGGCCGTAGTAGCTATTCCCGTAGGATAAAATACGACGTACATTTTGATGCCGTAAAAGATATTTTTGACAAATTATATTTACCATTTATGACATTTGAAGTGTGCCGTAAATAATTTTTGATAAAAAAATTTCATCAAATTATTATTATTATTATTATTATTATTATTATTATTATTATTATTATTATTATTATTATTATTATTATTATTATTATTTCTATACCAATCCCTATTTATTTAAACAAGGATACCAATGGTAAACAAAGTATATAACATAGCAAAAATAAGTTAAAAAAAATAGTTGACTGACATATAATTCCAATCAAACTACAAAAGTGAAAAGTAATTCAAATAAACCCAGGCATGTGAGATCATAAAAAATAATCGGATTCAGTAGCCAAGATACATTAATAGCAAACAAAAGGCCATGCCAAAGTATATCATGCCATATTGTTGCATGAACTACAAAACTATTGTAGTACTGAATTAAGAACAATACAATATTTCAATACAAATTGAGCTTGTTTCATACTTTGCCCTACTTTGGGGGGGAGGGGGGAAATTGTAAATTGTCTTCTATGACAAATTTCAGCTCAAATGGTTGCAGATGAGAAGCTTCAAACACATCACCCAAATTTTTTTTATTGATTGATAACCTGCACAAACATAAAATATGTTTTAGTTCATTATATCCAATTTGATGTATATATAAACACAACAATGAAAAAAATACACAAACTAGGTGAATAGAACATAGTGGACATGCACGCTAGCAAGGATACAAAAGGAAGACCAGTGGATACAAAACATGGTTAGATAAGAAATTTCAACTAAGCAAGATGAAACAATAGATGCAAAACATGCTAGCAAGGATACAAAAGGAAGACCAGTGGCCAGCTAGTCATCAGAATATGCCTATTTTTCTATAAAGAAACTTCACAAACTATCATATAAAAATAGATAATTGTACCAATACACTTCCGAGTCAGAGAAAATAGCAAAAGACAAAGTAAATACCTTATCATCAACATTTTCAAAACCTTTTACTATGTTCAAGACCAACTAAAAGAGAGATGGAGCATTGGAGAGTGTCAATAAGAAAGCTACAGTTTCCTCCAATAACAGTTGGTTCATCGTACCATATAAAGTAGCACTGTACAATATAGATGTTATTTTATGTTTAGAAGCAAACTGTATATCCAAATATACATTAGAAGTTACCAAGAATCGGAAAATATCTAAAAAAAAGGTTAAGAAATAAAAACTTCCTCTCAACCCTTTTTAATATCGATACATTTTCTTAACTCAAAACACTGTCCAGCAAATATAAGGTCCATGTGAACAAATTTTCGCACTTACAATATAACCAGTCAACCAATTTGGAAAGAATCAGTAAATCCTTTTTTTTGGAAGTGATCAGTCACCAACAATACATTGTAACCTAACAATAAGTTGATTAGAGAATGTAAATGCAACAAACAAACTAAATTCATAAAGTTGAGTGAAGCAGTAATTTAAAATGAACATTAATAGTTTATGAAAGCCATGTGATACTAAGTAATGAATTAGCAGTTAGTGAACAAAGTTTATACATTCATAAAGATCAAGTGAACAGTGATCTCTCTGATAAGAATACTTCACTAGATTTTTGAGGAATGGCAAATAGAGATGAGGTAATCTCTATTGTTACTTTAGCTGCACAAAAACTTACAACTTCCATAAAATGTTTAATAGGTTTTAACTTATAGATGACAGTACTTAATTATGCTAGTCGGATGATATTTTACTTACTACTATATAATTTGTTTACTTGTAAATGACACTATCATAATCCTAGGTCACTGATTGTTAAAATATAA
The DNA here is from genome assembly GCA_029216955.1 of Iris pallida. Lineage (NCBI taxonomy): Eukaryota > Viridiplantae > Streptophyta > Magnoliopsida > Asparagales > Iridaceae > Iris > Iris pallida. The sequence goes on along the minus strand of JANAVB010008798.1, from coordinate 8,047,866 downwards.
CACCAAGGGGAATTTTTTTGCAGATTTTCTCAAAAAAATTTAAACATCATGCCTGATTGCACTAATCTTGAATTGCTTTCTTGTAGATTCTTGCAATTCCTACTATACCACTGACCGTGTCAGCTGGTCTTCTACTTGGTAGTTTTACAGGCACACACACACGCACACGCACACGCACACACATCCGACTAGTCCCCGAGAGCCGACTAGCAGCCGACTAGCCATTTTTACAACCTTGATATAGACCAATGAGCCTCTAGCGTAGTGGTAGAGAGGAGTCTTGCGACCGAAGAGGGCGGGTGATCGAGATCCTATAGATATCAAATGGTCTCAACCTGAGTAACTTATTATTCTTCTTCTTTTTTCATTAATATAATGAGATTTAGACCCTTTTGGTTCTTATCTTTTATACGAGTAACCACTTTACATCAAATGCCATATGGAAGAGAAACCACAATACATGGACAATCCTTGAATGATGTTGATGATTTACAAACCACAGATGTTGGGTGACTGAACCGCTTCTATTGAGTTGAGGTAGATGGCGTGGTTTCATTATGCAATTATGAAATAAGAAAATTAAGCTACTTGTGTTAGATGCAAGATAAGCATGTAGTTAAGCCCGTGATGCCCTGATTTAACATGGATGGAGAAAATGATTGGTTCATAAATTACTTTACATAATGAAAATAGGTGTTCCAACATCAAGTGCATTGTGGACCATCTCAATGGATGATATAAACTGTTCACTTGATCTACAGACTAAATAAAGAGGATATTTTATAAACTTCTAAGCCATGCGTTGAAGGGTTTTAAATAATGCACCTCTTGATGCATGGAGATGTTTACAGAATTTATAATTATTATCTTATTGGTGAATTTAGGGAAATTTTTCTCTTATGTTAGTCCGCACCTATATCATGATCAATGAAATGGACTACTCATTTTATGGCTCACCATCTATGTTGCACAAAGACGATACAATAACATGATATGGGCTTGATGACATGGCACCAATTTTTGAGTATTCTAGTGTAATATGCCTGGTGTGTCCATGCTTCCTAGTTCACCATGCACTTTGGCTGGAAACAACTATTATGCTTACACCAACGACCAAGATAATAAAGTTCTGCCATAAACATACAGAAACAACACGGAAGGAGGTGGAGACAGAGAGTTTTCGTAGCTATATAGAATTGTTGATGATTTTACCTTTTGTTTCTGTCTTTAGGTTTGGAGCTGAAGTCATGGATACTGTCGCAAGCTGGACTAGAACCTTGTGTTTGAACATGTCCAAAGGTCATATTGTGCCTGGTGATAACAATTGTGAATCCGTATCAGGTGATACTGTCAGTGATTTACCCAGCTGGAGTGTACTTGACATTAGAACCGGTAATGGTCTCCTGCTGCACGAGCTAGCGAAGCATGGGTATGCTTCTAACTATTGTCTCACTTCTGTTTGTTAAGTTTTCCCTGGCGGATTGAATTTGGATATTACTAGTTCAAAGTATATTGTCATATTTGGTTTAGATTGATCAGGCACTTCACTGTAGTGTAACAAGGAAATATGTTCATTACATTATGTATTGAATTGTTTTATTTGCTAACCACAAAAATTTGGGATAAAAGTTTTTTTTGTTATATTGGATGGTTTTAATAAATACTTTGTACGTTATCATTAGTATTATGAAAAATGTTTGCTAAGACCCCTCAAGCCTAGGCTAATGTCACTTAGGGATTTGACAACTGTCAACGGCTGCTTGGCCCATATCAAGGGCTAAGCACCTAGGTTGTCATATCGTGATTCATATCATGCATCGGTCTGCTTGATTATTGTATTGTGCATCACAAGGCACATAACATAGGCAAATACATTGGAAAATTAATATAGCATATGTAGACAAGTTGAACAGATTAAGCAACAATAAAGATTATCACTAAGCATGTAAGTGACCATCATTATAAAGTCAACAACTAGTGAAACTAAAACACAATTTAGACAACCATGATATGTTCCTAACATCCATAAATTTGTCTATTCAACACCATAAGGCCATAATTGAAATAATAGTCAATGAAACACCCAACAGAAAAGAACAAGAAATCCAAAAATGGAGAAGAAAGCTCAATAAATAGACAAAGAAAATAGAAAAGGTAAAACATTTAAAGAAAAAACAAAAATGTATGGTATCAATATCGTATTGTATCAGACAATATACATGTATCAGACAATATATCGTATTGTATCAGACAATAAACATGTTTCAGACAATATAAAAACATACCACTCGATTTTATACATGTAGGCATTATTTTAAGTATTTCTAGTGTTGCTTTTTAGCATTTTTGAAATTGAATGGTATAGTATTACGATGAGAAAAAACTGTAGATGGAAGAAGCCTAATCCACATTTCAGTCCACATTCTGACATATTACGATGAGAAAAATATCATATAGCATTCCAAGACTAACCTCATAAAGTAAATGTCCATATTTCATTGTTCGGTCTAGATTTTGTCTTTAAACCTGTAGAAGATCAGAGCACCGGAAGATCAAAACTTTTGACTGTATGCTTGCCTGCTCCACTATAGTTTCTATGTTTTTTCCATCAAAAACAAATTGCAGAGATCAGAGAGAATAGTACTTTAATGATGTATTCAATAAGTCAATAGTTCAGTCCATTTGTAGAGATTTCTTCACTTCAAGTAGTGCTTAATTAGCCTAATTATAGAACAGGTAAACTCTAAGATTGTCATAAACTGATGACATGAAAATGATATTATATACTAGTATGTTACAACATTATAATTGTAACAGCAAGATAGCTTTTAAAACAACAAATCTATATTCATGGATATCTCTCGAACATGAACAAATTAAACTCTCCCAAGCACGAACAAAACTATAGTATATGAACACAGAAGGATATAGTAGAAGTGCAAGATCACTCTCATTATGTACATGTTAGCTGACTATATACACAAACATGTTAGCGACAAATAATCAGACTAGCATTCGTAGAAGATATGTTGATCAAAATTACAGTAAAAAAATTCAGTGTTGTGGAAAAAGTGCTTTCTTGCAGACAATAGCAGGAAAGAATTGAATACTAAATCATGCATCACACCAAAACTTAATGCATAATTTTTCAATATTGCTTGAAACTTGCATGAGAAGTGAACTATTTGGAAGGGACTAGAGAATAAGTCGCATATGAAACGTTACCTGACTGCATCATGTTATTGTATAAAGATTCAAGATGCTTCTTGAAGAACCTCTTAACATATACAAAGAGGGAATGGTATACAAGAAGAGTAGAAGATGAATATGTTCTTTTCTGAGTAAAAGAATCACTGTGAATCCCATCCTAAATTTCTGACAAATAAGTAATAACAAAACAGTCTCTTTGATCCGTTGATCATGTGGAAGAAAACGTTCTTAGTGAACTCATGTTGAACATATGGTGTGCATACACGAACCTGCGTGTCACAGACACATAAGTGTCAACACAATTTCTGTGTCATTCTAGACATAACAAACACTCACTTAATCCACAATCCAAAACAAATCAAAGCAGAATATGATAAAATTGTATAGCTCCGAGGACTCTGTTGTATCATACATGCGTCCTCATGTCCGATTCGGACAAATCAAGCTATCGATACTCCTCTGAGACAATTGATCGAACACATGGTGTGTAAATCAAACATAAAGTGTTCAAAGCCTTGTCTTGATTTTTAATAACAGGCATCAACTCAAAGGTTCAGAGAAGTTTCACCAGCACAGGTGATCAAAGGATCTTACCTGATGGAGAATTTACACTTGCGCTCGAATTTGAGTTCAACCAAACTCCCCTAAGGAAAGCCTTTGCCATTACCAACTCCTTCAACCTCGACCGTCAAAACTACGGATCGAAACAGAGACTCGACCAGTTGGACCAGTTACAGATCATCTACCTTCTCTCCGATTGCGGTTGTTAGCCGGTGGATGTGGCGGAGGTCGAACGGGCTACCAGCGAAGGGAGAGACAGAACCACAAGGTGGAAAACCGTTTCTTGTATATGGAGTCGAGCGCGATCCTCACAAACTCAATGGCGATCTTCAGGTCATGGTTGGGGAAGACAAGGGAGTCAACTTTCGTTCTCGAGGAGAAGAGGTTGAGAGAGGAGGAGGCGACATAGGTGTCGACATCGACGGCATTGCAGAGCAAGAGCGAAAGGTTTTGGATCTGGACTTGAATCCCATCGGAGAGATCGTTAGGGTTAAGGTTAGGGTTAGGGTTTGAGCGAGAGAGAAGGTTAAGGGAGACGAAGGGGAGGAAGGAAGGGGAGGAGATGGCGGAGGGAGAAACTTATGGTGGCTGTTGAGGTGGGAGTTGGAGAATGAACGGGAAGCTAGATCTCACGATCTAGGTCTAAGGCTCGGAAAATAAAAAAACTCAAAAACGAAATGAAAATAAAGAGGGAGGAGTGAAACATTTAAGCGGGGAAGTAAAATATGTTAGGTGGAAGAAGTTAATTTGGAAGGAGGTTTTAGAGAAACAATTATTTAGGAAAAAGTTTCTAATTAGAAGAATCGATTGTAACACACACGAAGTGCACAAATGCATGCCATAAATAAGTTATCATTTACGGCACGCAAAATTGCATGTCGTAAATGAATTATCATTCACGGCGTGCACAAATGCATGCCATAAATAAATTATCATTTACGGTGTGCACAAATGCATGCCGTAAATAAGATATCATTCACGGCACAAAAAAATGCATGCCGTAAATACGTTTACAATGACGGCTTGCATATCAAATACGCCGTAACAAAGACAAAAAATATCTCTTTTACGGCACGCAGATTTGCGTGCCGTAAAAGAGTGTCATTTACAGCACGCAGCAACTGCGCGTCGTAAATTGTGCGCCGTAAATGCTACATTTTCTTGTAGTGCATGGATAGTATCCTAAAGGACCTCCATTAGAGAGATTATTATTGAATGGTAATATCAGAATGATATGTGATCTAGGAGTATTAGATAGAGTATGAAGGTCTGAGTTAGAATAGACGGTCTATATATGGTGAGACTAACATTGAAATGACCTATAAAAGACCAGGACTAGAAGATTGACCAATAAGTTTATATTATATCAGGAGTATTAGATCTAAGCATCTGCTTAACTCAGCTTGAGCTTTACCTAGCAGATAGGTGTAAAATGGTTAGGCGTACTTGTAAGAATTGTATTGCTTGGTGATAGTTAATTAGAAAGGGGTAGATCATTAATTGTACTAAAAAAAGGGTTTGATATATAACTTATAGGAGTGTAGTATATGTAGGAACAAAATAGTAAAGCGTAATACTCTAGAGGGGGGGTGAATAGAGTTGGCAGCGGAATAATGCTAAATAAAAATATTAGCAGCACAATCACAGAATATTAATCACAACTGAAATAATGTAAAGGCAAAGTTAAGAGAGCAAACGCAAAGACAGCGATGTATACTGGTATCCCTCTGTTGAGGACTAATCCAGTCGGTAGAACTCTTGCTACCAGTTGAATCCACTATTGGAAAAATCGCAAGTTTTCTTACGAAGTCCTTGCAACTTCTACAACGCGAGCTTTGATACGAAGAACTCGTCCAACTTCAAATGTGAAGAGGTATTCTTCAATCAAGCCTTCTGATTACAATCTTTCAGAGACTTCTAGACCGTATCGCACTGGCAAATTGACTAGAGGATTGTAACTGACTTGGGATCTGAAATTGAAAGCTCTAGAAAACTCTTTGGAAGACTGAAAGCTTTAGATAGAGAGAAGATTGAAAGTGAATGAGTGAGTTGAAATGATCGAAATCCTTCTCTATTTATAGGAGTTCCAAAGGCAGACTTCTGTCAGAATTCGAGCAGAATTCGGGCAGAACTCTTTGAGCAAATCTCGGTCAAATCCGCAACTGTAGGAGGACCAAGTTCCAAAGATTCAAAATCACAACGGCCACTAACCGAACTCTGGCCGAGTTCTGTCAGGGTTAGGTTAGGGTTTTAAAAATAGGTTTTGGTGATTTTTGAAAACCTTTTTGAAAACCTTTTTGTAAATATTTTGATAGGTCATTTTAAAAACATTTTGAACTATTTTGGGGATAGCCTATTTGCCAGTACGACTCGGTGTACAACATATTCCTAGACTCAAATAAGATGAAAATTACATTGCATAGGAAATACAGACTCGAGTAGGCAAACAGATCTTCAGTCTTGAACGGAGTGGATAGCCAATCTTGCTTATGTCCAAGAAACCGAGATGTCCCAACTGGCTTTGTATATCCAGACAGAGTTTGATCAATTATTAAAATCAGGTTGACCATATGACCAATGGGCCAACAATCTTCCCCATTTTGATAATTGACAAACTATGAATGATATAACATTAAACTTGTTCAAAAAGAATCAAAACGTGAAATTGTTCATGTCCTGTATTTAACTCAAAAAAAAATTAGATTCTTTAATTTTCTCCCCCTTTGTCACCTAGCAAAATAATTGCACAAGAGAAGGCTCCCCCGCATTTAATGCAGAAGGCTCCCCCACAATTAATGCATAAGGAACAAATAGTGAGAAAACATAATAAATAAAACATAAAGAGTAGATATATATCATCACAGGCATGTAAAGTTTCTACAAATTATCATCACATGCATGCTATTGTTTCTAAAGAATATTATCACAGGCATGCTATTGTTTCAAAAACAAAAAAAAAATCTCAGGCATGGTATTTCACAGGCAGTTTGTAATGAAGAAGCAGTATAAAGAGATAGTGCTAAAACAAAGTGCTGAAATAAACTGAAATATCATAAATGAAACACCATAAGCATGTCCATGAAGAAAAAAAAATACTGAAAGCAGACTACAAAGTGCTGATAAATAGAAATACTGATAGAAAAATACTGATAAAAACTTGGAATGTTGGAGCATTTCCAAGTATACAATAGAATGTCACTAAAAAATCAAATCACATCTCCTCATCACTATCCTCGTCATCATCATCATCAGCAACTCGGCCAGCATGACCGGAAGGACCAGCACCAGAAGTACCAGCGCCAGAAGGATGAGTAGGGGCGCCAGCATAGAACTCACCAACGTAGTCACGAGGTGCACGATACAAATCATAGGCGTTACCTGGCTGGAAGTAGGCATGGACAGCCTCATCCTCACAGCGGTAACCCGAAAAAGCTGGATCTCGAGGGATGGAGGCGGCAGAGTGACCAGTCTGGGCAAAACGCAGATCGGCCAAGGAGTTTGCCATCGCCTGGTAACGGGTGACATCGCGGAACTCACGCTCGCAAGCCATGTCTGTCAACGAGACGTGCAAAGCAGATAAGTGCTGATGTATGCCCTCAAATGTCATGGCATACTGATGAGGTGGTGGAGGAGGTGCAGTAGGAGGAGCAGTAGGTGGAGCTGAAGCAGTCCGGCTGCGACGAGATAGCTGAAGAAACTTGGGCTCAGAGTCCTGAGTACAAGTCGATAGATCGATCTCAAATCGCTGAAAGATACGAGGGAGAATCATCGCGTAAGAGAGATTTCGATCTCTAGCACGACATCGTCCCATCATCTGAATGATAGTCTTAGGGGTGGAAAAAGGAATCCCCTTAAGAATATGGTACATGGCGGACAGCTCAAGTGAGGTCACATCATCTTTGGAAGTGGATTTGGGAAGGATAGTAGAGTAGATGATGCGATGCAATTCGTAGTTGAACAAGTTCAAGTTGTTAGCCTTGAACTTTCCAGAGCGTACTCTGTCAGGAGCACAGAGTTCTGCTTTGAAACTAGTGAGTGTCGTGCCTTCGGGAAACTCGAATTCCGTGATGTCTACTAGCGGTTCACCTTCATTAGAAATACCAAGAATCTCCGCTAGGAGGGCATCATCGAACTCGATGTCGATGCCTCCAACACGTGTGCTCACGACAAAAGTGTTTACTACGAGATTGCAATAGAATAAACGAATGGCATTAGTAGTTATCGGGAAGCACAGTTTAACAAATAGGTGTAACCCTAATGCCTCAAACAAGTGACGATGATCGGGAAATACCGTCCATTTGATTGGAGCACCGCCGCATATGGATCGGGTGGAAAAATCATCGTACCATAATAGGGCTTGATCGAGGGTTTGGAAGAAAAACCCATCGAAAGTGCCGTCGCTCGTTTGGATCGGCGAAAAGAGTGAATCCGTGTGTGGATTCGAAGACGACCCTTCCTCACTAGGAGTGGTCTTCTTCTTCCTCTTGAATGGATTAAATTTAGGTGCCATTAAAATAAAGAGCACAAATTGAAAGGTAGAGATAGAGGGAGTTATACCTCACGAAATTAGGATATATTGTAGAGAATGTCGATCTCCGCACGATTCCAAATTTTGGAGAGATTTCACCAAGTAGATTGAAAGGAAAAGATTGGTGAAGAACTAGGGTTTGATGGCTCGGGTCGGCTGCTGCTGCTGTTTGAATTGGTTTGGAAGCAATGAAAGAGAAGAAGCTCTCGGGTTCTGGATATATACACAGATACCCTCAACCGAACTTGGGCCGAATTCGGTTAGAGTTCTGGCCGAATTCGCCTAGGGTTCTTCAAAGTTGATTTTTGCCACTTCTTTTTCATTGTCTCATTTCAAATATTTAATTCAAAGATTAGTTATTTTAGCCTTCGAATAACATAATTAATAATATTTTATGAATTAAATGTCGTTACACAGTGACTGTCTCAGATTAGCTGTAGGAGTACTGTCCCAGCTGGCGGAGGTTCACCGGGAAACTCTTAAATACCGCTTCGCTTCAACCGTAGTTGTGGTGACAGACAGACTCTTTATTGGCTTGTCTCTAACACAGTTTTTGCGTATTGAGATATAATCATAAAACAGAATCAATTAATATTATTGACGTCCAAAATTTCTAATTCTCGACGTAAATAATTGAAACGATCTTCCGCTAGAGGTTTAGTGAAGATGTTAGCTAATTGATTTTCAGTATCTATGTACACAAGGTTTATATCTCCATTTTAATGATGATCTCTAAGAAAATGATGTCTAATCTCGATATGTTTAGTACGAGAGTGACATACTGGATTCTTAGTCAAATTAATAGTGCTCGTGTTATCACAGAAAATGGGAATATGTGTGTAAAATAAATCATAGTCTTCTAGGGTTTGTTTCATCCATAAAATCTGAGCGCAACAACGTCCTGCGGCGATGTACTCAGCCTCTGTTGTTGATAGGGCTACAGAATTTTGCTTTTTACTAAACTAAGAGACTAAAGCTTTGCCTAAGAAATGACATGTGCCACTTGTACTTTTTTTATCAACTTTGCATCCAGCAAAATCTGCATCCGAATAACCGATAAGGTCAAAGGATTTAGTTTTGGGATACCACAAGCCAACAGAAGAAGTGCCTTTAAGGTATCGGAAGATACGCTTAACTGCAGACAGATGTGATTCCTTTGGGTTAGCTTGAAAACATGCACACAGGCAAACACTAAACATTATATCTGGACGACTAGCAGTTAAATAAAGTAAACTACCGATCATACCTCGATACTTACGTGTGTCGACTGGCTTGCCTTGTTCATCTGAATCAAGCTTAGTTGAAGTTGCCATCGGAGTGCCAATAGGTTTGACATTGTCCAGATCGAACTTCTTTAGCAAGTCTTTTGTGTACTTGGCTTGATTTATGAATGTCCCATTATCAGTTTGTTTGATTTGCAATCCGAGAAAGAATTTCAGCTCTCCCATCATGCTCATTTCAAACTCATTCTGCATACACTTAGAAAATTCTTGACATAGAGATTCATCAGTAGATCCAAATATAATATCATCAACATAGATTTGAATTAAAAGCAGCTTGCCATTAAAAGATTTAATAAAAAGTGTAGTGTCAACCTTTTCTTTTGAAAAACTGTTGTCAGGTTTTTAAAATCCGTGAAACCTAGAGGTTGTGCTACAAAAACTTCTTCTTTTATAAAACCATTTAAAAAAAGCACTCTTCACATCCATTTGAAAAAGTTTGAAATCATGAAGACATGCAAATGCACATAACATGCGAATGGATTCTAATCTCGCAACTGGGGCATAAGTCTCATCGTAGTCGATACCTTCTTCTTGATTGTATCCTTGAGCTACGAGTCGAGCCTTATTACGAGTCACTAAACCATTCTCATTCAGTTTGTTTTGGAATACCCAACGGGTGCCAATGACAGGATGATCAACAGGCCTGGAAACAAGTTCCCAAACTTGATTCCGTTCAAATTGGTTTAATTTCTCTTGCATAGCATCTATCCAAAAACTATCACTACATGCTTCATCAATAGTTTTGGGTTCTAGCTGTGAAATAAATGCAACACTAGAAATAATATCTCTACAGGATGTACGAGTACTTACTCCCTTGGTAATATCACCAATTACTAAATCCTTTGGATGATTAGCTGTAAATTTCAACCTTTTTGCTTCATTCTGAAGGTAGCTGGTTCCTGGATCTTCTCTAGGAGGTTCAGCTAGTGCAGAGCTTGGTTGAGAATCAGCTGGAGTTGAGCTTGGTACAGATGTATCTTCGTCATTGTCATCAATCGTCATTTGATTTAATTCATCAAAGGTGATATTGATTGACTCTTCGATGATCATGGTACGTTTGTTGAAGACTCTGTATCCTTTGCTCTTGGCCGCATAACCTAAAAATATACCTTCATCGGCATTTTCATCAAATTTTCCTAAATTATCTTTTGTGTTAAGAATAAAATATTTACAACCAAAAATTCTAAAGTATGAAACTGAAGGAATTCTATCAGACCATAACTCAAATGGAGTCTTCTTCGATTTGGGTCGAATTAGAACTCTATTGAGAACAAAGCAAGCTGTGTTGACAGCTTCAGCCCAGAAATATTTGGGTAGACTAAACTGGTTTAACATCACTCTGGCCATTTCGGTTAGAGTTCTGTTCTTACGTTCCACAACTCCATTTTGTTGTGGAGTCCTAGGGTAGGAGAACTCATGAATAAAACCGTGTGTGTCACAAAATTGCTCAAAATCAGCATTCTCGAATTCGTCACCATGATCGCTTCTTATGCGAGTGATCATGTAACCTTTTTCATTCTGTACTTTCTTGCAAATTAGGCGACAAATTCGAATAATGCATCATTCTTGCGTGTCAAGAAATATACCCACGTGTATCTAGAGAAATCATCTACAATAACAAAAGCATAAAGTTTACCTCCGAGGCTAGCAACTCTGCTAGGACCAAATAAGTCCATATAAAGCAATTGTAGAGGTCTAGTAGTAAATACTGCGTTTACTGACTTGAAAGTGGATCTGGTAGCTTTGTTCCTTTCACATTGACTGCATACCGAATCCTTCTTGAATGTAATGTCCGGTAAACCGCGTACTAGCTTCTTTGTGGATAATCTTGATATTGTATCCATATTAGCGTGACCGAGTCTCTCATGCCACAGATGACTCTCATCACTCTTGGCCATTAAGCATCTACCTGAAATGTTAGTTTCTTCTAACAAATAGAAAACATATATATTGTCTTCCCTGATACCTTCAAAGATAGTACTACCAGTTGAGCTATCAACTATAGTACATTTGTCTTTGCCAAAGTTGATGCCATAACCATGATCAGCTAGATGACTTATGCTGAGTAGGTTATGTTTCAACTCGGTAACCAGACAGACATCCTTAATTACAGGATAGGGAGACTTACCAACATCACCGATACCAATAATATACCCTTTCAAATATTACCGAAGGAGACATAGCCTTCCTTCTTTTTCTTTGACAGTGTTGCAAATAGGGTAGCGTCACCGGTCATATGCCGTGAGCAACCGCTGTCGAGGATCCATTTGCTTCTAGCATGTGAAGGGTGTTCCACCTACAAAACAGTTTACAGATGAAACCTTTGGTACCCATTTCTTGTAGGGTCCTGAATTGTTAGCTTTAGGTATCCAAGCATAAACATTTAGATCTACAAGCTTTCTCATTCTACATGCAGATGATATATGACCAATGAGGTCACAATAATGACATTGTGCATGTCGAGTGTTGAAAGCTGAGTGGTGTGCATGGTTGGTAGGTTTGGGTTTTCTAGTATAGAAGAAAGCATACCTATAATCTTGTTTGGGCTTAACCTTTTGGGGTAAAGGTTTGATAGGGTTAGGTCTGACAGTGTTTGGCTTGGGAATGTTCCGATTTCTCGGTAAGTGACACGTGTTAGGGTAGGAAGCAGCAGGCTCAGGCTGTTTTCCTAACCTAATTTCCAATCTTTTGGAAGTGTCATACAACTTAGTATAATCAGAAGTGAGTGATTCCATTCTGATTTGTGCACATTGAAGACATTTCTTCTCTATAGAAAGTTCTTCCTTGAGTTGGTCAATAATTTTGTCTTTCTCTTCAGATGACTTGGTAGTCTCGTGTAATAAGAGCTTTATTGAAGAAAGCTCACCAGACTCACTAACATTATTTCTAACCTCAGCTAGTAGGTCGGTAAGTCTACCTATTTCACCTTTGTACTCTTTGAGTACCTTCTTAGAGGTCTGATACTTACTACGTAATTTCCTGTAATCAGTCATCAGGTCACTGAAGGCATCTCCTAATTGCTCAAAGGTGAAGTCATCATAAGTTTCTACAGGTTCAGTAGGTACCTGATCGGTTGCCATGAAGCATACATTTGCAGCATCCTCTGAGTGTTCGTCTTCTGAGTCGTTGGCTTCACTCTCATGCCATATGCTGGTGTTGGCATATTTCCGGGATGTTGATCTTTTCAGGTTCCCTTTTTCATACCTGTTGTTCTTCTTGCTCGATGATAAGTTTGTGGGACAATCCTTCTTCATGTGTCCCTTCTTCTTGCAGCCATAACAGACAGCATCTTCTTGGTACCAGTTGTTGCTGTTATTCTCTTTGACTCTCTTCTCATGTCTCATGAATCTTTTGAACTTCCTTGCTAGGAGAGCTTGATCTTCAGCGTCAGATCTACTGCTGTTTGAGTCATCTTCAGCAGCTTTTCTGTGCTGAGCCTTGAGGGCGATAGTCTTCTCCTTTGGTGTAGGCTCTTCAAAATCTTGTAGCTCCAGTTCATGAGTGAGTAGCTTACCCATGAGTACTTCGAGGGATATAGTTGTGAGGTCGTTCCCTTCAATGATTGTAGTAGCCTTTGGAATCCAGTTCTTGGTGAGAGCTCGCAGGAGTTTGCGAATCTTTTCATGGTTACTGTAATCTTTGCCAAGGGAGGACAAAGGATTTACAATATCCAAGAATCTCTCGAACATTTGTGTAACTGTTTCGTTGGGCTTTATTTTGAACGCCTCGTACTCTTGAGTAAGTCTGCTGACTTTAGATTCCTTGACTTGAGTCGTGCCTTCATGTGTGACTTCGAGTAGCTTCCATACTTCATTTGTCGTTGTGCAGATAGACACCCTGTTAAATTCAGTTCTGTCTAAAGCACAAAACAGAGCATTAATGGCACGTGCGTCAAGACTGGCCCTTTTTTTTTCTTCCTCTGTATATCTGCTATGGGGTTTTTCAGCTAAAATTCCATCAACATTTATATGAGGTGGCTTTTGATAGCCATCAAGAACAATGGACCATAAATCAAAATCAAAAGATTTCAAGAAGAAACTCATTCGTTTTTTCCAATATGTATAATTTGTATCATCAAACAGTGGGGGTCTGTTTGTGGCCTGGCCTTCACTTGTGAATTTAACAGTTGCCATGTGTTGTGCTGTGATCTATATAACAGTTAATTAAAATGAATAAATAATTGCACTGTTACCTTTGCTTTACCTGTAACACCCGCTTTGATACCAATTGTAGGAATGAAATAGTAAAGCGTAATACTCTAGAGGGGGGTGAATAGAGTTGGCAGCGGAATAATGCTAAATAAAAATGTTAGTAGCACAATCACAGAATATTAATCACAACTGAAATAATGTAAAGGCAAAGTTAAGAGAGCAAACACAAAGACAGCGATGTATACTGGTATCCCTCTGTTGAGGACTAATCCAGTCGGTAGAACTCTTGCTACCAGTTGAATCCACTATTGGAAAAACCGCAAGTTTTCTTACGAAGTCCTTGCAACTTCTACAACGCGAGCTTTGATACGAAGAACTCGTCCAACTTCAAATGTGAAGAGGTATTCTTCAATCAAGCCTTCTGATTACAATCTCTCAGAAACTTCTAAGCCGTACCGCACTGGCAAATTGACTAGAGGATTGTAACTGGCTTGGGATCTGAAATTGAAAGCTCTAGAAAACTCTTTGGAAGACTGAAAGCTTTAGATAGAGAGAAGATTGAAAGTGAATGAGTGAGTTGAAATGATCGAAATCCTTCTCTATTTATAGGAGTTCCAAAGGCAGACTTCTGTCAGAATTCGGGCAGAATTTGGGCAGAACTCTTTGAGCAAATCTCGGTCAATTCCGCAACTGCAGGAGGACCAAGTTCCAAAGATTCAAAATCACAACGGCCACTAACCGAACTCTGGCCGAACTCTGGCCGAACTCTGGCCGAGTTCTGTCAGGGTTAGGTTAGGGTTTTAAAAATAGGTTTTGGTGATTTTTGAAAACCTTTTTGAAAACCTTTTTGTAAACATTTTGATAGGTCATTTTAAAAACATTTTGAACTATTTTGGGGATAGCCTATTTGCCAGTACGACTCGGTGTACAACATATTCCTAGACTCAAATAAGATGAAAATTATATTGCATAGGAAATACAGACTCGAGTAGGCAAACAGATCTTCAGTCTTGAACGGAGTGGATAGCCAATCTTGCTTATGTCCAAAAAATCGAGATGTCCCAACTGGCTTTGTATATCCAGACAGAGTTTGATCAATTATTAAAATCAGGTTGACCATATGACCAATGGGCCAACAGTATAAAGTTTAAGGATTGATTGTGATTTTTCTATCTTCTGTGGATAGTCAAAAACAAGGACATGAGGCTATAGAGAGAAATTTTACCTTAAGTGGACAAGTAAACCCGTCATCGATGCATGTTAGTTAGGAATCCTAGAGGATATGTAATTAGAATAGTTGTGTTTGGAAGTAGTGATTATAAAGAAGGAAGAAACGTAGGAGCACTACTATGTTTAGGATTAGTTATCGAAGAGGAGCAAAACTAAAAATTATAAAAAAGAATATAGAAACTGAGAAGTGACAATTGAAATAAGGATTACGATAAAGGATTATCTATAATGACATAATGAGGATTACGGAGGGGATATGGATTAAGCGAGTTGCATGGCTTTAAACTTAATCCTAAAGTTTGAGACACGAATAAAGAATAAGAAGGCTAGCTCGAGGAGATAGATGATGCAAGTTTTATGATATATTATGGTAATGTTAGGAAGTTGATATGCCATACAAATATGTTGATGAGGCAATAGAAAGCCAATATCATAGATTATTGAGAGGCTTATGATCAAGATTATGGCATTCAGAAGCCAGAACAAAATGGCATGAGATAAGAAGGAAATAAAACTTTCAAGATAGATATGCAGGAGTGAAATAGAAGTATAGCATCTTTAAATAAGATTCATAGATGGAATCTAAGGTTTGAGTTGTAAATGATGGATAGTAAAACATTTGGGAAAAAAATATTTTATAGGCGGAGAAAATTGTCATAAATTAAATGCTATGGTTAATTTTCAAGGATCGAGGACAGTTAAAGATCTTGATAGATTATATTCTCAGCATATTAACACCGTGTTGTTGGAAGCTATATTAGAGCAATCTAGGCCATAAAATGGCATGAATTACTAGGAGAAAGGTAGATGAATTTTAAGAAGATATAAGTTAGATTATGGCTTAAGCTTTGCTAGTCGCATCGCTAAGAAACAAATGATATCCTAGAAAACCAGGATATATAGGTTATTCAATAGTATGGTTCAGTGTGAAATTTATCCAGTCTGTTTAGTTATCGAGAAATCCAAGGTTACTTTAGTAACCAGAAGTTGTAGTTTCAGCTTAGATCGTGCCACTATTATTCCATTTTGTGATTACCTATCCTATGTTCGCAATTGCAGTTTTGTGATTTGGCAGTATTATGCTATTGAGAAGAACCTATTCCTTCCCTAGTCGTGCCATAATTTTGAAACTCAAATCCTTCGATATATATGCCTTCTTCTGCTTAATATACATATCACCATAGGTGCCAATTATTTTCTATTCCAATTCCTTTGGCCTAGTCTCTATGACTTAGTTCCCCATATGCCTACCTAATCATGCCTTTTTTCCAATCATGTGAGATTACTCATTGAACCTATCAAAATTTCCTTTTATCTTAGTCCATAAACTCCTTTTTTTCATGAATCTCTCAGACCCGTTTCTTCGTTATCAATGTCATGCGATGACTGAGACCTTATATACTGTTGCCAACACAAATTAAGGAAAATAAAAGTTTATTGCTTTTCCTTTTTGGATTACAAACAAAGAAGTACAATCAAAACCCTAACAATGAGGCTTCATAGTAAAAGATTAAGAAATTTGGAGACGTGTGACGATGGATATCGAGTACTACAGTTACTCCTTTACTCCGTTGATGATTGATAGGCGAAGGCCTTTCTCTTTGATATGCTCTTTTTTGTGTATCTCTCTGTGTGTTTGTCCGTCTCTCTTTTTTTCTTGAAGGAAGGGGGTACGTCCCTGTTTATAGCCGCCTTGAGGTGACATGTTGCGTTGATAATGGAAGTTGGTTTAATGTACTACTAATTATAGCCATTTTGAGGTGACACGGAGTCGTAATAGCTGATTAGCCATGAAGCCCGATCAAAGTGACACATGGCATTGATTGGACGAGATCCGCTGTAGAAATCTTGGAGGTGCCGTTATGGAAGTTGGTTTAATGCACTTACCAATTAAGGCTGCTAATTGTATGGCCCGGTCACGATGACATGTGGCACATATTGTATTTTGGAAAGATTACCCATTAAATAGGACCATTATAACGCACATGCCATAAATACGAAATCAAATCATCAAGATTATATGCCCGATCAAAAGTGCGTGTGGCATATACTGAGATATAAGTGAATCTTTGGTTTAAATGGAAAGGTTAAATAACCCACACGCTATCAATTGGAGATTTTAAATCAATTAGCAATTAATTGGACAGCCTGATCAATATGACACGTAGCACGTACTGAGATTTGAGAGAATCTGACTTCTGGAGCATAGTCGCATGAAGTTTCAGTCGTATGGTGTTCCAGCCGCATGAGGACGTTCTGAAGTGCTATCGTAGGAAAGAAGAGGGACACGCATGGAACTGCTCTGCTGGAAGATGATGACCAAGGTGATGTAGGCCTTGTGTTGCTGTCTTGGTGTGAGATACGAGGCTTTTGGACTATTAAAGGAAGATGGTCTGTTTAGGGATCCGCAGAAAGAGCTGCATGTAGGCTTGCTGTCTGTTAGCCACGTAACTTGATACTGTTTGGACTTTAATGTATCTTGGAGATTTTTCTTGATTCTATAAGACCCCCTTCAAAGTTTTTAAAATTGGGATAAGTTTGGAGCATTTTGAACAGAAGCATGGGCCATCTAGAACATGGCTGTCTGGGCTTGTCCGTTAGGGTCCTAGAGACTCGTCAGGCTACTGATGATACCATCAGTTATGGTACTAGAGCTGCCAGGCTGTTAGGCTTTTGAATGATCCAATTTTGCCTCGAGATTGTTTGGGATTGCCTACCTTTATCCCAGACTGAATCTTTACCTATAAGTAGGCCTTGGATAGGAGAGAGGAAACTTATCTGCTTTCCATCTTTCTTTTTGCCCTTTTGTTTGAAAAAAACCTTAGCATGGTGTAGAAGCAAGGAATTTTCAGGCGCATCAAAGGAGCAAAGTTTTCATGCGCCACACACATGACAAATGACAGCGCATCAGTCAAAGACAGCGAGGATAAAAGCGCATGAAGAAAGGATTGTTATTTATATGAAAATCTATTACATAGTTTTTTTTCCATTTTCAAAGTTTATTTCAAATAAGCCTAGTCTAAACTCTGCAGCCAGGCGCATCACTCTGACGTCTCAGTATAGGCGCATTATTCCTCCTTATTAGAGCGAATCATTTTCTCGTCAACACACGAGTGCTTCGGCTAATAAAGCAGTAATTGAGCAGAATATTGGTTGACAATCAATCCAAACCCAGGGGCTCTTCCAGCATAATGGAAGTCGGGGCACGGCGACCCCGATCTTTCTTGCATGCACCCAACACCATCTCATAGAAGAACACTGTCGATAAGGGGCACGAGCATGAACTGTTCATTCTATAGCCTGCCAGGTGCATCTCAGTCTTCTGAAGGAGTTCATCATCAAAGCTTCTTTGAACGAGGAGATTCACAACCCGCAGTGCAATGTCTTGCCAAGGGGAAGGATCGATCGAGTTCATCTTTGTTGAGAAGTTAGGTGAAATGAGAACAAACTCTCTTTCACTGCTGCTATTTATAAGCTAAGGCATAAACCAAAGCCACGTGCCAAGTGCCAGTCTACCCGAAGTTAATGCGATGAATATGCATTCATGGCAATGTATCTTCCACCTAAAATGCAACTAAGTCAAAAGTCATTAATTTTGGCCTCGAAACACTCAAATGTGTTGACCAAAGGAGATGCGCCTAGCGGCTGATGCGCTCTTCAGATAGATGTACCCCGCAGCCGATACACCTTAAGGAGGCATGCACCACACGTTTGATGCGTCCCACTAAGCTCTCCACCCATAGAAGCATTTAATGCTAAGTGACAGAAATGACAACAGCACATGTCTTAAAGTTTGAGCAGTGACAACTTTTACAGAAAATGAAAAGATGCAATCATCACTCTCTGTTGGTTACGGCTGTGCCCTACCACGTGGCCGACTGATCCCTTTGCATGCGCCTCTATAGCCATGCACCCAAACACAACATGCGCTTCTGAAGCTGTATGCCAAGACTTGCTATTTGACCTTAAATATCATGTATCAAGCCTCTTCATGTGCCAGATCCTAGCTGCATCCACTCAAGTCAACCTGCAAGGATCTTTGAGTGATGGGAACGCACTACGTGTCTTTGACTCAGTTCTGTCTATGAACGGGTGCTAACTACTCGAGTCTCAGCAACAACCAAATCTCAACATCTGCCATGTGTCAGCTCCTCCATAGCCCAATGGTACAGTTTAAACAAATTCAGTTCCAGCTCCCTAGCACATCATCCATGCGCCTAACTAAGACACGTGGCGTCCCTACGTACAAGTTCTCCATGCGCACATCGCATATGCGCGTATAAGCAGATCATTCTGCTGCCTATAAATAGAAGGAACAATCCTTCATTTCAATGGTCCAAGAAAGCATATCCAGACATTCCACCCACTTGAGCATTCCCAAGATCTTCAACAGCTTCAACCCACTACCTTCTAGAGCACCTCAGACCTTTAGAGAGCTTGAGATTGTCCTCAAATCGTCAACAGAGTAAAGAATCACCTCTCCATCGCCACGGTTCCTAGATAAAAACAAAAGTGTACTCCTAGGATCCCAACGAGATCCTATATTATACTCTGTTCTGTTTGTGATTATATATAAAGTTTATCCCAAACTTTTTTAATGGCAAACAAGCTGGCGACTCTGCTGGGGACCGCTTCCTCTTCCAATGAGAAGGGCATGTCGCAGTCTGACGACAACAAACTTGGATCCTCCCACAAGATGCTGGTGGTACGCTTCGATCAGTAAGCGTACAAGGAGTTTCTCGCTGAAGGCAGCGCGAGTCCTTCGAAGCGGCTGCCAAAGCTGATGAAGACCCGCCAAGTCTGGGTGCGCAAAGGCGATGTGCCGAACACCACCACTAAAGGAGCTGCACGAGCACATTGATCCCTTCCTGCTGACGTTCTCAGCGAACAAGACGTTGCCACTAGTGCAGTGCATCTGCCCGGGAAGTGCAGTACTGACTGAATTTCCCAACCTACCTCTTCCCAGTCGAAGAGGATGCGCCAACATAACAAGGGCTCAATTATTCTTTGATGCATGAGATATGATGTGCAGGGGAAGACTTATGTCTTTGACAGAATCACTCGCTGTCATAGCAAGGAAAAAATATATTCTGAGTACTTTGTGCCGTTATGGGCTAATAAAAAAGTTAAAGGCAGCACGTGCCATGCGCCATCAACGTGCTATGCCAATAGTGAACCAGCAATGTGCGCTAAAAGTCATGCGTGCAGATGATAGAAAGTTGTACAGAGTCAACTCGGGTGTTTCAGCACTAGCAACTAGTCAACTCTTGAAGTCCCTTCCCACTTGGGTGCATCTCCTACATATAGAACCAAGCTGGGTAGGGCAAATATTGCGACTCTAAACCCATGCTCCCACGTTATCTATGCGTATGAAATGGGTTCAATTTGTAATACGTATTTCTCTCCCACAAATGATCTGGGCGTATCTCCTGCGCTGGAACTGGATCAGGGGGCACAGTGCTCACATGACCACCCTGACGCTTGGCCCTACCATGCGCCTGAGAGAGGTGTGAATGTGAAGCTCTCCTCACACGATCTACGTAATGTGATAACTCACAGACGTAGATTGGGAGAGATGACCTCCATGCACGATGCACCCCTCATGGGGTATACTTGTGCTACGGTCACCATCAATTGCTGCGTTACAAAATAATGGTTGCATTACCGAGGTAGTCTGTGTTCCAACGATTGCAACTTACTGCACCGATCCGATGTCGCCTCGAAAAGAAGATACCAATCAAGAATGAGGGAGAACCTTTGGTTGCCTCATGCCATGTTGTCTCAAAATCTCCTGCACCCGGAAGAAAAGCAAACACCACGAACCCTTCGGCCTCGACAGGTTCATCGAAAGCCCAGCAAAAGGGAAGCAAAGCAATAGTCCTGTCGATCGGGGTATTCCAGAGTACTCGATTAAGGACGAAGGCTCTGGCAACAGTGAATACAGGGAGTGCTCAGATCCCGCTTGTCCACGACAACCCTTCATTCGAGGATGAGAGTATCCATCAAGGAACTGACACCGATGTAGCTGGGCGTAGCCAGTTCGAGGCATCATAAGAAGAAGCTCCTAGGCCAACCTTTCCGCAAGAAAGCGAGGCTGAGAGTGAGGCATCCACCGATCCCTCCACTTGGATCCATGTCATGCCTATATACATGGCAGGGGGTGGCGACGAAGAAGAAGTAGACGCTTCAGCTCCGGATCTCGTATGGCTCATGGATAACTTGGAAGATGGTCTTACGACCCTCTCCACCATCATGCAATCCTTGAGCCAATTGGTATTCGGGATTCAAAATACTCTGACTTCTCAACCTTCGACAAGGGCTCCTATATCTGCCAGTCCCGATCCTGGGGCCAACGGAGAATCAAGTATACCGTATCAACGGCTATCTTCAGGAATAGGTCATCATGCCCTACCTGGGACATCAACTCCTTTAGGTACTGAGCATCATACTTTGCCTCCCTCACCTACTTCTAGCTCTACTGAAGAACTATTTGAGCTGGTAAGAGACTTGCATGCTCACTTCGAGGCAAAGGACAAACATGAGGAACACCAAAAGCTTGGAATCTGGCAGCCCTATCCTTATGAATAGAATAATATGGTTTTTTCTCCTAAGTATATACCAAAATAACTGACACCGTTTGACGAAAAAGACTCTCCCCGTTAATTCTCGGCCTACTTCCATTCTATGACGGGACATCTGCCGAAAGAAGACGTCTTGCTCACGAGTCTATTTGTAGGGGCTTTGAAAGGAGTAGCATACGACTGGTATTGTAGCCTCCCTGACAACTGTATATCCTACTTCGAAGACTTAAAGCATCTTTTCCTGGCCCGATTCTACGACGGAGGAAAAGACATGACAATGTCCTCCCTAATGGAAGTCGTCCAAAAGGAGAATGAGACAGTTCAAGGTTACATCGAACGCTTCTGTCAAGCATGTTTAAGGTTAGCTTCTGGTATACCTGAATATGTGCTAATAGAGTCCTACCACATGAATATGACACCAGCAGTTAAGCTTTGGCACGATTCCACTCAGCACCCGGACTGGAGTGCACTAATCATTGGTGCCAAAGGTGCCAAGAAGAAGGCCTGCGATGCTCGACTTTTGGGGTCAACTTTCCCGTATTTAATGACAAGGGGAAGTGCGCCGTCAACAACAACAACAATGGGCATGAGCCGAAGGAAAAACATGCATTGACTGTGGATACCTCAAAAGGTGCGTCGGATCCTGCTCAGAAGCCACCGACCGTGCCAAGGCAGATGGAGGTCTATTCCTTCAATGATAAAGACACCTTGCAGCTCTTCGAGATACTGAAGTAAGGCGATAAGATCAAATTGCCCGATCCCAAGTGCCCTGACGAGGTGGACAAGGTAGGCAACCCGAGGTATTGTCACTACCATCGGTTCGTCGGTCACCCGACTCGAGAGTGTTATATCTTGAAGAGCTACATACAACGCAAGATCAATACGAATGTCCTCTCGCTTGACTATGAGAAAAAGACAATCTCAGCAAAATAGTGTCTCTCCAGTTCGATACCCTGCTACCGAATGAAGCTCAAGATGGCATTGTCCCCATCCCTAAGGCGACAAAAGAAGTAATCAACCTTCCACCGACTCGTGACAATGTGAGTGGGCTCGTACCACTCATGACATCCCGGAGAGAGATCATGTGGGTTCACCCAGACCTAGCTCCGAAATTGAGTCAACCAGGAGTACGTCCTACCTCCAAAACCAAAGGCAAGAAGACCAAGTCTTACCGAATGGCCACTTCCTCTCCGGAGGAAGCCCTTCCAGTACAGACACGTTCATAGCAGAATGCTCAGGAGGCTCCAGCCGAAGTAATACCTCCTGTCACCACGGTGGCTGCCCAAGGGGAAGGTTTATCCTAACCTCCAACAGCCGAAAAATAGAAGCAGAAGGAGGCTCGTTTTGATAGGTCTCTACGAAAAGACAGTGGTTCGGGGTTGACTAAATCCCACAACTTCTATATACTGGCGTAGCTTGCCAGTACTCCGGCTCGGCTATCACTATTTGAGCTTCTCCGATTATCCAAAGATACTCGGAAGGTTCTATGTGAAGCACTGAAGGATGCTGAGTCCTTTATCAGTCAAGTCAAGCAGCCTGAAGAAGATCCAATAATATGTCCGTATTGCCATAGTGTGGGAGAAATCATCCCCAATATCACATTCACTCAACAAGACATGCTACTCAAGAATAACCGACATAATAGACCACAGTATTACACAGGGTATGTTGGTGCCATCAAGGTGGATCAGATCCAGATCGGCCCTGGGTCTTCCCTTAGCATTATCCTTCGGACTCTACTCAAGATGTTGGGGATCCCGATGCATTGCCTGACTGTATCCAACACTACAATCAGCTGCTTTAACGCTGGCAAGAGCAAGCCTCTGGGTAAAATTCGGCTGAAATGTCATATTGGCGATCTTCAAACGGAAGTGACTTGTGACGTCATTGACGCGGATATCAACTATAACATCCTATTGGGACGTCCGTGGATACATGAGTACATGGTGGTGCCATCTACTCTCCACCAATGTATGAAATACGTGTATACCAATGGCACAGTTAGGACAGAGTTTTCTAATGTTGACCCCTTTAGAGGGATCGAAGCATTTTTCGTCGACTCTGACCTCTACAAATCAATTCATTTGGACGATGAAGCCAACGACGCTGATGATAAAGCAGAGGTAGAAACAGAGGTTGATGCTAAAATAGCAACTGAAGCCCCTCTGAAGGTGTAACTCAAGGAGAAACCTCCCCAAGTGTCAGCCCCTCTCATAGTTAAGATACACGAAAAGGCACCGGCCTCCCTAGTTGAGACAACAACCGAAGTACCGCTAAGGGTGCGACTTAAAGGGAAACCTCCCCAAGTGTCGGCTCCTCTTGTGGCCAAACTGCGCGGGAGGGTACCAGCCCCTAAGGTGCCAACTGAATCACCTCTAAAAGTGAGCCTCAAGGGGAAACCTCCCCAATCATCGGCTCCTCTTATGGTCAAACTGTAGGGGAAGGCTCCAGCATCTCTTCTAGTACAGGCTCAGGAGCCAATACAGGTCAGACTCTAGAGGTACTCTCCAGAAACACCGCCTGCCAAGACATTAACTCCTCTGGTGGCAAAAATTTGGCCTAAAGCTCCAGAATCTCCCAAGGCTACTATAGTTCTCACCAATGAGGAGTTAGGAGATTACATATCTACTAATGTTGACGCCCATTCTCTTAATGACGTAATCCTCCAGGACAAGATCCTATATTTTATCAATAAAAGGCTGTCCTTGAATTACTCTAGTCTTCCATAGTGGAGTGCCATGTATACTTTAGATAATGTCTTATAGTCGTTGCAAGCACAAATAACAACTATTAATCATATAAACCGAGTTATCCCATACCGAAGGATCTGTTATATCGTTTCGCCCCAGGACTAGGACGAGAAACCTATCATCTTCAGCAAAGTCGAACGTCATCAAGACTTCTTGCCAGTCGAACCAGAACCTGATACAGATAGAATACAAGTATATCGGTACACCAATCAAGCAAAGTGCCTCATCCAAAAGATGGGTTATGACTTGAAAGGCGACAAAGGCCTGAACTATGGCAAATGTCGATGCCTTCCCTTATGACTCCCGGTTCTAAAAGAGAAACCACATAATTATTATCACCGCACTCGATCGGGGGGTTAGGCTATGTCATGCCTCCGACAACCCCAGAGAGTTTAGAAGATGAACAGGTCATAAACTCTCACTCATCTGAAGGTTCAACTTGGGACTCTGATACCAGCATCGGTCCAATCTTTAGAAAAGTATTGTCAGCCAACATGACGTTCGTGTATCTTTCTCAATAAGAAGAGGACGACCAGACATTAGAATTCTTTGAAGAGGAACCCTGGGTTCAACATTTAGGTGCACAGTAGAAATCTCATTTTGAGCAACGGGAACCTCACACCAAAGATGAAGTCGAGCAAATTAACTTAGGGGATGAATCCTCGCCCAAACCCATCTTTATCAGAAAAAGCTTGGGAGAGGAAGATCGTGAATCCTTGATTCAACTTACCCAGGAATACATCGACGTCTTCGCCTAGATCTATGAAGATATGCCGGGTCTAGACCTGCAAATCGTAATGCATAAGCTTAATATCTTACCCAACGCTAAGACTATTAAGCAGAAACATCGACGCTTCGGTCCTAATACAATGGATGCCATCAAAAAAGAAGTAGAAAACTCATAGAAAGTAGGTTTGTTCGTGAAGAGCAACATTCAGACTGGGTGGCCAACGTCGTTTCCGTCACTAAGAAGAATAGAAAGATCCGAGTCTGCATCGATTTCAGGGACCTCAACTCTGCTTGCCCGAAAGATGAGTTTCCCCTTCCAATCACCGATGTGATGATAGACAATACTTGTGGCTTTGAACGCATGTCCTTGATGGAAAAATATTCGAGCTACAACCATATCAAGATGTTTCCGGATGACGAGAAGCACACGTCATTCAGGACTCTAAAGGGGGTTTTCTGCTACACAGTAATGCCATTTGGCTTGAAGAATGCAGGTGCGACATACCAGCGAGCTATGAGCACCATCTTTCGTAAGCTTCTTTATAAGACAGTCGAATGTTATGTTGACGACATCGCTATCAAAAGTCATCTACGGGGTGGTTACTTTCAAGATTTGTGGACATTCTTCGATCTCATGCGAGCACATCAGCTCAAGATGAACCCAGCTAAATCCTTCCTAGGAATTTCCAATGGCAAATTCTTGGGTTTCATCATCACTGCAAAGGGTATCCAGGTTGACACTAAAAAGACCAAGGCCATCCTTGACATGAGTCCTCTGAAGAATTTAAGAGAACTTTGAGGCCTACAAGGTCATCTCGCATACATCCGAAGGTTTATAACAAATCTTTTCGAACGATGTCGACCTTTTACCAAACTCATAAAGAATGGAGTCTCTTACGTCTGGACGGAAGAGTGTCAGAAGGTGTTTGACGACATCAAAGCCTATCTCACGAATCCTCCAATCCTGGTGGCACCGGTGGCAGACAAACCCTTCCTACTCTATGTCCACACAATAGATCATTCTCTCGATGCTCTACTAGATCAGAATAGTGATACAGGCTATGAGCAAGCTATCTGCTACCTAAGTATGACAATAATCGGGGCCGAACAATGGTACAACCCCGTCGAGAAAGAATGTCTAGCTCTGGAATTTGCCATTCAGAAGACTCGTCATTATGTATCGGGTTAGATAATCCATGTCATCTCCTGAGTCAATCCACTCAGGGTCCTCATGATGAAGTTGGGAGCACTAAACTCTCGGTTAGCTACATGGGCAATATTATTGACACCATACGATATGGTAATCGTTCCACAAAAAGCTATCAAGGGCCAAGCGCTTGCCGATTTCTTAACTGCACATCCAATCCCAGAGTTATCCAACCCCTATGAAGATAGCCCAGATGAAGTGATGTAATCTAATGTTGCCGAAGAAAATTTTGTCTAGCGGATGTTCGTCGACGGTGCTTCAAGAACAGGCCCTAAGGGTCAGATCATCGCAGGAGTATGGGTAGTCTTGATCTCTCCAAACAAGCTAGTCATCTAGCGTGTCTATTCCGTCACTAAGCCATGCTCCAATAATATAGCAGAGTACAATGCCCTCATTATGGGACTCAAGTTAGCAAGACAACTGGGGTAGAATACCTCGAGTCCTATGGTGATTCGAAACTCATTGTCAACCAAGTCTGGGGACAATACGAGATTCGCCATGAGGATCTGATCCCTTATCATAATGCATCTTTAGATATCGTTTCAACCTTCACCGAGTTCTTCATAGAGCACGTACCTCAGTTACAAAATCTGGAGGCGGATGCTCTGGCTAGCCTTGCTGCCTCATTGGCGGCACCTCTCGAAACTCAACACTTCGTTACGGTGATTGGCCGGGATCTAGTGTGTCCCAAAAGTAACCTGTGCATGTGTCTGAACCATGCCATGCCTACAGACGTCGGTTTTAATATCAGAGACTGGTGGTTTCCATTCATAGATTTTACGACCTACGGGATCCTCCCAGACGATTTGAAGGAAGTCGTGTCTGTCAAAAGGCGCTCTCTCCGATTCTACTATGACATAGCTACCAAAATATTGTATCATCGTTCTTACGATGGGCTTCTTCTTTAATGTTTATCAAACGAGGAGGCAGCCAAAGCTCTTCAGGAGGCTCATGATGGCACCTGTGGAGCTTATCAACCCGACCCTAAGCTACATGACCGACTCCGACGTATGGGCTATTACTGGCCTACTATGATGGTAGATGCTATTGAGTACACCAAAAAGTGTTGTGTCTGCCAGCTGCACGCTGACTTCATCCATCGACCCTCAGAGTTTCAACACCCTACGATCGCCTCCTGGCCATTTGAAGTCTGGGGTATGGATATAGTTGGACCTATTACCCCTCCATCATCCAGAGGACATCGCTTCATCTTAGCAATCACCGATTACTTCTCTAAATGGG
The DNA here is from genome assembly GCA_029216955.1 of Iris pallida. Taxonomy (NCBI): domain Eukaryota; kingdom Viridiplantae; phylum Streptophyta; class Magnoliopsida; order Asparagales; family Iridaceae; genus Iris; species Iris pallida. Next base: position 8,020,394 of record JANAVB010008798.1, on the reverse strand, counting down.
CGAAAGCAATACCTTTGTCAGAGGTGAAGAGCTCAAAGGTGATCAGCTTCATCAAATATCACATCATATACCATTTTAGGGTACCCTAGAGAATCATCCACGACAATGGTCTATAATTCATAAGTCATGCGTTCAACAGGTTCTTTGATAAGAATCGTATTCAGAATGTGGCATCCACTGCTTACAATCCAGCAGCAAATGGATTGGCTAAAGCTTTCAATAAAACAATTGTCAAACTACTCAAGAAAGTCGTGTCATCTAATAAACGCGACTGGGACGAGAAGTTGGGCGAATGCCTTTGGGCTTACCGTACAACGATACGGACTCCGACGGGCAACACATCGTTCTCCCTGGTCTACGAAAGTGAAGCAGTGCTACATCTTGAAATCCAGATCCCCTCACTACGAGTGGCCATTACGAACCAGCTAACGGAGGAAGACAATCAATGTCGCCGATTACAAGAGTTGGAGGTACTGAACAAAAAATGCCTCTTGGCTCAACAGCGTATCGAGCTCTATCAGGCTCGTATTTTACAGGCTTTAATAAGAAGGTCAAACAAAGGACTTTCCAAGTAGGTGACCTTGTCCTATTAGTCAGAAGGCCAATGGTGATGACTCATAAGACACCAAAAAAGTTTGACCCCAAATGGGAAGGTCCTTTCATCATTGAGACGGTGTACTCTAACGGGGCTTACCGACTCGTAAAACATAACGAAGACTTGTTCATGATGCCAATCAATGGCAAGTTCCTAAAGAAATACTATTCTTGAAATCCCTCAATATGTACTTCCATATCCCCAGCAATAAAAATCTATGAATTTTACCATCAAATTCATACCCTTTGTCTGGAACCCAGCTGTTCTGGGACATTCTCTTATCAATCCCTAGTAGAAAACATCTATGTCATCACCTCTGAGTTGTTTCCTACATCCTCACAAACCTCAATCTTCGTTCTTAGTAAGATGAAACGAAAACCAGTGTTTACCACGTCGATATTACCTTTGACTAAACTACCCATTTAACAACCCCCGTGTTGCTACACCATGCCTATAGAACATCCACGTTCATATTACCTTTGAGTTGTTCTTTGCATCCCCATAGAGTCTCTTCTTACCACATCCATATCACCTCTGAATGAGAAAACTCTATCACCAACCCCATGTTTACCATGTCCACATTACCTCTGAGTAAACATGTTGGTTTCCTCTCTCAACTTATCATCTGTACCTAAAACTAAGGTGCGCCAAAGATGATTAAGTCCATAAAACCACGCATTCATGACAAATGAGCAAGCAAAAAGTTCTTTATTTTTTTCCTCAAAAGGAAGAATAAGGGGTTACATGCAAAAAAAGGAAAACAACTACATGACAAAGGCAAATAAAAAATACAAAAGGAGAACAACTTCAAGGGTCAACAGACAGCTCGTCTATACGATGCTTCAAAGCTTCGGCCCTGGTTTCGACAGTCGCCAAGACCCAACGTTCAGCTTCACGATGCATCGCTTCCTTATCCTCAGTAGCGATATCAGCCGCACTCTTGACATCCAACTCCTTCCGTCGATGGAATAAGTTGGCCATATGGCGAGTAAACTTTGTCGCTTCCTCCTTAAGAGCGATATGGACAGTCTGTGCTCGTTCAGAGTTTACCAGCAGCTAGGTTCGTTGCTCCTGAAGTATGCAGATTTTAGTATCAGGTTTTGCCATGTGGACATCCAGAGATGCCCGTAGATCAGCCTTCTCTTCTATAGCTGAGGTTAGATCTTGTTCTTTGGCCTCAACATTGGCCTATTCCTATTCCCAGACAGCCATTGTGGACAAGTAGGCTGATTCAGACTCAGCCGCTAACTTGTCCTACTCCTTTTCTATCAAAGTGAAAAGATCGTTCCATTGGATGTTCTGGAGCTCAGTAAGATGACGGTCGAGCTCCGCAATAGAAGCTTCCAGAATCTTAGCTAATGGTCATGACCTTGGTGAGATCGGATCAACCTGATATACATGATTGCCATTTGCCTTGGCTGTCATAAAGCTTCTGTCTTTCTTCAGTACAGTGGATACCCCTCTCCACAGTACAGTAGTCATGGTCTCGTGAAATTGACGGCTGCATATCTTTAAAAAAGAGATCATTATTAATCATACTTAAGTTGAGGCATTATCTACTCAGCCGAACGACCATACGCGGAACGGCCATGTACATAACAGCCTTGTGCCCCAATAAGGTGTGCACATAAATTCTTCAGTTCTCATGCTTCTTATTCAAAGTATTCCAAAACTTGTCCCAAAGTTTTGTAAACTTTAAAGGAAATTTTGTAGAAGCATAGAATTTTCAGGCACATTAGAGGAGCGAAGTTTCAATGTGCCACACACATGACAAATGACAGCGCATCAGTCAAAGACAGCGAGGATAAAAGCGAATGAAAAAAGAATTTTTATTTATATGAAAATCTATTACATGGCTTTTTCTATTTTTCAAAGTTCATTTCAAAGAAGCCTAGTCTAAACTCTGCAGCCAGACACATCACTCTGACGTCTCAATATAGGTGCATCATTCCTCCTCATCAGAGTAAATCATTTTCTTATCAACACACAAGTGCTTCGGCTAATGAAGCAGTTATTGAGCAGAACGTGGGTTGGTAATCAATCCAAACCCGGTGGCCTTCCAGCATAATATAAGTCGGGGAACGACGACCCTAATCTTTGCATGCAACAGGCACCCAATACTGTCTCATAGTATAACACTATCGACAAGGGGCACGAGTACGAACTGTTCTTTTCATTGCCTATCAGGTGCATCTCAGTCTTCTGAAGGAGTTCATTATCAAAGCTTCTTTGAACGAGGAGATTCACAACCCGCAATGCAACGTCTTGCCAAGGGGGAGGATCGGTCGAGTTTATCTTCGTTAAGAAGTTGGGTGAAACGAGAATAAACTCTCTTTCACCGCTGTTATTTATAGGCTTAGTGTAGCATCCACTTTTTCATGGAAGGTATTATAGTCATTTTAGCTATTTTGGCCTTTCTGTGATTTTCTAGATATGTTGACTTGTGTTATGCTAGCAACTGGTTTAACCTTAGTGGACATTGTATAGGGGCCTAACCATGCCTTAGAACTATTGTTTTTATTTTTAGAATTTATTTTAGGCTTGAGAGTATTTTTTAAGGTTTTAATTGATATTTTTTAGCCTTTTTGTATGCAAGCCTTTAAGCCTTTTTGACTTGGGCCCATTTCTACTTGAGAATGAGTTGGCCCAAGTGAAACCCTAACTCTAGGAGACCTATTCCTGGCCACCCAACAGCAGTACCCCCTCCCCCTTTCATTCATTTGTGAAGTTTGAGCCTCCACAAGTGAACCCTAAGAGATTCCCTTCTCCAAACTCATATTTCCTTCATCTGGAGTCTGTTTCTTCCCAGACGAACTCCGTTGCACTCGTCGAGGAGAGGAGGATCTGCTGGAGCATTTCTAGCAGAGAGGCAGAGGCTTTTGTTTGAGGAAAATCGGCCGACACTACAACCGAGGGGCTCCATTCATTGAGTTTTTGACACTCAATAGTAAACCCTAATCTACCATAGTAAATCTAGAATTTCTTTCATTTTTACATCCATATAGGTGCCCTAGACTTGCCCACGAAATTTGGTTGGATTTCGACTTCGTTTGATGGAGGTATCGGACACGTGTCGATCCTTTACGGTACGTGTTCGACGAATTGTCGCTTAGGATAGAAATTTGCTATTTTTTTATTCTGTCTTCATGGATGTTTAGATAATATTATTTTGATAAACTTTTGTGAAGACAGATTTGGTTTTGACAACGTTACAATGGTGTTTCGGGCATCGGACGCACGTGCACGGTTCCCGTGCACGAGGCCTTGCGTGCCCTGCTGTCCGTGCGTTGTTTCTCGATGAATAGGCCGTATTTTCACGTGAAATTTCTTGAGCATGTGGGGGCAACCTATGCCCCCATGCTCGTAAAATTTCACGGCTTTTCGTTGAGCGAGCGCGAAGAAATCCGACGTGCACCGCTCAGCCGCACTGCATTCAGCCTGATTTTTGTCGCTGAAACGGACTTCGTGCGCGCACACGACGCAAAGAAGACCCATTCTAGGACCTGGGACACGTTGACCTATACCTAGACTACCCGAGGAACCAACCCCGAGTCGTGGCATGGCACGACGAGCGAGCCACGAGGGCGGAACCGCACGTACGAGGGCGCACGGACACGCGCAGGTGCGGGGCTGTATGCGCTGTTTTGGCATGGCATGTCACTACGTGGCCGTATCTTAGACCTACCCCAGGACCCCCCCAGCTATGTGCAAAAGCACGGGGCATTTTGTTGTGTGTGCGACGCTCAATCGAGCGAGAACGCACGCACAAGCATGCATTGTCTCGCGGTATCAGGAATTTTTGATACGCGTTCTGTGGACACGACACATACACGATTTCGAACCTGAGAGTATACGAGCGCATCACGTGGGTCGAGACCAACGTGTATGCCGAGTTTTGCGGGTTCGTTTGGTGTATATCTCATTTTGGGTCGTTGTGTAAAATTGGGTTTGTTTCTTTAATTTCGATTTTGAGTTTAAATATGATAATTTGATTTCCAGCTATTTATCTTATAAAATCTGAGTTTTCAGTATGTATATGAGGTTTCGGATTTGTGGGAACCAATTTTTGGTTTTGTTTCATAATTTTCCATCATTTATGAGTATATATGCTTTCCTAGTAGCTATGTATATATATATATTTAACTATATGCATTATAAAACCCCGTTAAAACCTATTGCAAGCCTACATATGAGTTGAGAATGGGTCGAGGGGAGTTTGTTCCAGATTTTGATTCTTTAAGTCATTTAAAACCATTGCCAAATCTTTTCATTTGAGCATTTGTATATATATATATATATATATATATATATATATATATATATATATATATATATATATATATATATATATATATATATATAGTTTTCTTATTTGGTATATATGTATATAATAGTATATTAATTTGGGATATACCATGGTTGTGTTTGCTGTTTTTAATCTCAGAATTTACTCTATTCAGTAATCTCTAGGTCTCACACACACACAATCATTTGTTAGAATTAGAGTTTGGTTTGTATTGTAAATACACATGTATGTATATACCTATATGTATATAGATATTTATGCTTGAGAACCCTCTTAGAATAGATCGTAGTTGTGGTAGTAACTAAAGGAGTCCTAGGACAGATTTGGTTTGTCATTTTGAGCCTAGTTTAGTCGAATTGGCCGACAAGTTGACCAAATCGACAAAAGTCAACTTTGGGTCAAACTTGATCCAATTCAACTCAAACGAACTCCAAATGACCTAGAATTTTGTGTATGACCTAAAAATTAGTAGACGGACTAGTTGGCCTAGGTTTGACCAGGTTTGACCAGCGTTGACCAGAGTTGGCCGAGGGTTGACTTTGACCAAAATGGACCTAGAAGCATGTAGTCTTGCATTGTAGCTATTTCTTTTAATACTGTGGACTTGGTTGTGACATGTGTATACTTTAAATAGGTTTATATTGCCCTAGTTTAGCTACACTTCATCATCAGCAGTTCAGTTTGCCAGCCGAGTACATTGTCTGATCTTTTCATACTTTTTTGGATATGTTCTCTTGTTATAGACTAGTATACTTGATGCTGACACGATGTTCACACGAATTAGTACCCTCTGGATATTTTCATGCGATGTTATCCCCTCGAATACATCGAGTATATCATGTTCATGTACTTTATCGTGGCCATCATTTACTCTATGTATTCATATTTATCCATGTGCACTCATGTGTTATTCATGTACACTCATGACCATATGAGCCCCATGTATAAAGTAGTTGTTATCCATGTGCAATAACATATCATGTCTTGATCCTTGTGTATTGATTGGGGGCAGGAAGAGTGTAGTTGGTTATGTGATCATTATCCCCAGTAGGTATCCATGTGCAACTCCATAGTTTATCCATGTGCAACCCAAACCGTTTACATAACCAATTCATGCTCTAAATCACGTATATGGTTACATTTCTCTATTTATCATATTATATCTCATCTTATAGTCTCTCACTCTTGTTGATTTTCTTTACAGCGATTCATGTATAGTTTTCTATAGCTTGCTTTATATGTCCAATCCTGATATGAACTGTTGTGAGAGATATGTGTTCGTTCCGTCCTGATTGGGCATGTTGAAAATTTTACAGGTGATGATGAAGAGTTCTGCCCTACTTATTATGACATGGATTAGATGACACCGGTGACGTGGACCCTCAGGAGGATCCAACAGTCGCTGAGGACTTGTCCCTAGTTTAGCTGTGACTTAGTACTTTATTTGACTTTCTATTTGAGACATTATGAGTTGTACTTGAGATTTATTCTGGTGGTTTACAATAAGACTTCTATTTATGTTGTGACTCTCTTGTGATTTTCTTTTCTATTACATCTTAGTCTTGTGATTGAGTTACTTATTATTTACTCTCCATTCGGAGCTTATTCTAGATTGTGTTAGATATTATGACTCAGGACAGCGTTCTACCGCCGACACTGTGGCGTAGGCTGGACGTATTCACTTCTCGTGCCCCTTTCACTGGGTACGGGTCGTAACACTTAGGCATACACCAAAGCCACGTGCCAAGTGCCAGCCTACCTAAAGTTAAAGCGATGAATATGTATTCATGGCAATGAATCTGCCACCTCAAATTTAGCTAAATCAAACGTCATCAATTTTGGCCTCGAAACACTCAAATGTGTTGACCAAAGGAGATGTGCCCAGCGGTTGATGCGCTCTTCAGACAAATGTGACCCTCAGCCAATGCACCTTAAGGAGGCATGCACCACATGTTTGATGTGCCCCCCTAAGCTCTCCACCCATCAAAGCATTTAATGCTAAGTGACAGAAATGATAGCAGCACGTATCTCGAAGTCTGAGTAGTGATAGTTTTTACAGAAAATGAAGAGACATAATCATCACTCTCTGTTGGTTATGGATGTGCCCTGCCACACAATTGACTGAACCTTTCGCATGAGCCTCTACAGCCATGCGCCCAAACTCAGCATGCACTTCTGAAGCCGTGCGCCCAAACTTGCTATTTGACCTCAAAAGTCATGTATCAAGCCTCTTCATGTGCCAGATCTTAGGTGCATCCACTCAAGTCAACCTATAAGGGTCTTTGAGTGATGGGCACGTGCCACATGTCTTTGACTCAGTTTTGTCTATAAACGTGTGCTAACCACTCGAGATCTCAACAACAACCAAATCTCAACAACTGCTATGTGTCAGCTCCTCCGCAGCCCAACGGTGCAGTTCAAACAGATTCAGTTCCAGTTCCCTAGCGCATCATCCATGTACCCAACTAAGTCAAACATGTGGCATCCCTACATGCAAGTTCTCCATGCGCGCATCGCATATGCGCACATAAGTAGATCATTTTGCTGCCTATAAATAGAAGGACCAATCCTTTATTTTAACGGTCCAAGAAAGCATATCTAGACTTTCCAACCACTTAAGCATTCCCAAGAGCTTCAACAGCTTCAACCTATACCTTCCAGAGCACCTCAGACTTTCAGAGAGCGCGAGATTGTCGTCAGATCATCAACAGAGCAAAGAATCACCTCTCAATCGCCACGGTTTCTAGATAGAAACAAAGGTGTACTCCTAGGAACCCAACGAGATCCTACATTATACTCTGTTCTGTTTGTGATTATATGTAAAGTTCATCCCAAACTTTTTTAATGGCAAACACATGGCTCCCAAGGTTTCTTCTTCTCTTACTACCGCTAAAAGAGCAGTAAAAGAAAAAGGTTCAGCCGCCCATGCTGAGGCAGAGGAGCCAGAGTTCCACCCCGATGTTCAGCCGCCGATCAAAGATAGGGTTATTTCTACATGTTGCAAGATTTTTTGAAAAAAAAAACCCTCCAAATGAATGCTACGTTGTTTCCTTTGCAGGGGCAAGTAATCGTCGCACATGGGTCGGTTACCCCCATTTGAATCTGTCGCATGGATAGAAAACCACTTAAAGTATACACATATTGCTATTATAGTCTTGTCGTCTGAGTCATGCACAGAATATACACATGCACCTCATGCGCATAGGTTGTCATACGCGAATTGTGCATAGGACTTAATTTTTTGCTTTGTCCTTTTATAGTGTCTTTTTTTGTAGCTTCTTCGGGCAAGATCCTTCTGGGCCGTGCTCAATCGGCGTCGGATGTATGATGATTTAGCTTCTTCTATTAAGGTCCAAATAGACAAGGATCAACCTGAGACTAGGCAAATGATGACAGCCGATAATTTTTGACTTTTTATTGGAGCAGCTGAATACAAGGAAACTTTGCTCCAGGAAAGGTAAAGCGTTCTTGAAGCCGATCTTTCTGTTTGGCGATGCATTAACTACATCTGCTCCAGAGGCGACGAAGATCCGAGAGGACTTTCATTTATTCTCTAATGGTTTGTGTATGTACTTGTCATCGATGGAGCGACGTATGCCACAGTCAACTTTTTCTTTGGTGGTGGGCTCAAAAAGGAAAGGAATGATGCTGACCATGAGTCAAGCTGAAGTCCAAGTTGGTTAAATCTATACTTCATCTAAATAGAAGAAGGAGATTGCGACCTACTGTAAGTCACCATCCTACTAGCTTGTGGGTTTGATGCACAACATCCCTCTGAACGACTTATACCCACGTGTTCGCCCATTTGGCATGGATACTTTCTTGAATAGGTTAGCCAAGAAGGGGTCTTATCCCACTAGGAACCTTCGGTTGCTCGGTTTGGCTTACTATAATTCTTCATAGGATGCTTTCACCATATGGATCCTAGGAATGCATGGGGATATCTTGAAGGTAGTCGACATGTACTATGCGATAAGGGCGACCTACAACGGGTTGGAAACTGACCATGCCATGTTCATTGCTTTGGTGGAGTTGTACAATTGCTGCACTGGAACTTTTTTCATGCCGCAAGATGGGGCTAGCCTTGTATGAAATATATAAGGTCCCTATGTTATACTGGGGTGAGAAGCCTTATAAGGAATACACCCCTACCAATGAAGAGCAAGAGGAGTTGAGATAGCAGAGCCCAGAACTCCTTGCTGTGTATAAATAACTATTGTGCCACCACACATATGTTGTCGGCTCACCAAGAAGAAGAAGTCATACGGTGTGGCACCTCTTATTACCTCATGAACCATCTTTTTCCAATCTCAATGTAGATTGGTGTTAGGTAGTCATAAACCAGGCCCCAGGTTGAGGCGTTGGTGCGGAAGGAGGGCAAACCTGTTGTCAGAAACGGTAAGACTAGCCGTCCCGCAGAGAACTTAGACTATTTCTATCAAGACACACAACTATTGTCTGACGAGGAAATCTTGGATGGTTACTTGATGGTATGGCTGTAGGTCAGCTTCGACCCTTGGGGTTCAGGATCAGTAGACAGGATTAATCGTAACTTGATTCTTCCGGCGGTGAAGTTGGTATTTGGATGCAAGCTCGCTCTTCTTCTAGCGATGGTCTGCTACCTTCTAGCAATAGTCTGCCTTACCACTATTTGATGGAGTGGCTCTGGCTGCACAATCCATCATTGAAGCATCATGGACTAAAAGAGAGAGTTCTGGAGGGATACGCCTCCATATGGCCATATGGTCGTATGCCTTGGGTCTTTGTCATTGTTGCTATCTTCCGGCAGGCCCTGGCTTTTATAGGGACATATTCATTTTTCACGATCGTCCCTGACTTCTCTGAAGAAGAGGAGAGACAACCCCATGTAGATGCCAAGGTGGAAGCTGGTTCCCTTTCTGCTCGAGCTTCCCATTGGCTTTTCTCCATATGGCTATCCCACTTGGTCTATAGGAGCAGAGACAATGTCTTCTTAGAACCATATTTGCCAAGTAGATTTGCCACGTAGTTCGGGTATGGCAAGTTTTTATTGGAGAACCCAAACCTGTGCCTTGGCTTTGCTGGTATGTAATGGCTGGGGCACACGCATGGCATTACTACTCTACTTTCGGCACTAGGGTGGAGTTTGTTTTGTCAACCATGAGAGTGAGTCATCCATAATTTATATGATGACTAATTTTTACTGTCATGCCAGAATGGTCCCCACAAATTTTGATCGGGAGACAAGTTTTACCGAAGGCACATAGCTGGTGTCCCTGTTAGTAAATAATCTAGACTAGCTCCTAGTTTACCTATTCTTTAGGAAGGTTCCTAGTCCTTGGGACATTTGTGTGGCCAGGAGGATTTTTTTTCTTTGCTTTATTGTTGTCCACATCTTTTAATCTTTGTATAGCCTATATAAAGGCACAAACCTATGTTGAATCAAAAACAACACAAGCTTCCTCTTCTTATTCCATTATCATTGCCTTCTCAATAGAGTGTTTGCACCTTGTCAGCCTTCTCCAGGTTACAACCAACATTTGGTATCAGAGCGCCAGGTTGTATGCCAAAGTATCTTCGACTCGACAAGATGTCAATCATCGAGCACTCGTCGGCACCAACAACAAAGGAGGAGAGCATAACCCTGCACTACCCGATGCTGACGTCTTGCAATTATTCCACTTGGGCGATCAAGATAGAGGTCTTTATGGAGGCTCAAGGTGTTTGGGACGCCATTGAATCCGCGGTCGGGGTGGTTGTAGAAAATAAGAAGGACAAGATGGCGTTGGCGTACATTTTCCAAGCTGTCCCCGAGGAAATCCTACTCCAACTGGCTAAGCACAAAATGGCTAAGGAAGCTTGGGAAAGCTTGAAGACAAGGTACCTAGGTGCTGATCGGGTGAAGAAGGCAAGGATTCAAACCTTGAAGAGTGAGTTCGAGGCTCTTCATATGAAGGAGACAGACTCCATCGATGAGTTTACGAGAAAATTGACGACCATCGCAAACAAGATTCGTGGATTGGGAGACGAGATGGAGGACGTCGTCATCGTCAAGAAGCTGCTCGTCTCTGTCCCAGACAAGTACCTGCAGGTCATTGCTGTGATCGAGCAGTTTGCGGATGTGGAGACCATGCCGGTCGAGGAAGCGATCGGCCGCCTCAAAGCGTATGAAGAACGCATACGCGGTCGAGGCGAGAGCAATAACGGACAACTCTTACTTACTCACGCTGAGTGGCAGGCGCGGTCGAAGAAAGGCGACGTCGATTCTTCGTCGACAGGAAAGGGGCACTTTAGCGAAGATCGGGGCCGTGGTAAGCCCCGTGGTCGTGGTCGCGGGCGCGGCAGGGGTGGCCGTGGCGGCCAAATAGCGCAACACCAGGAGGGTGAGGGAACTCGCGGCTCAGGCTCCAACCGCGACAAATCAAAAATCAAGTGCTTCAATTGTGAAAACTTTGGGCACTATGCGTCGGAGTGTCGCAACAAGCATCGTGTTAAGGAGGCGAACCTTACACGAGCGTAAGACGAGGAGGCCACATTGCTGCTGGGAGAGAGTCATGAGGAGACGCCTGACCTCGTCATGCTCAATAAAGAGAAGATAGAACAAGACTTGCGCAGAACTGGAGAAACACAGGCCGACACCGACATTTGGTACCTTGACAACGGCGCTAGCAACCACATGACGTGGCACCGAAGAAAGTTCAAGGACCTTGATCTGAATATCACCGGCCATGTCAAGTTTGGCGACGGCTCAACCGTGCAGATTGAGGGCAAGGGATCAATCCTGCTCCAATGCAAGAATGGGGAACAACGACTTCTGTCGGAGGTATACTTCATTCCAAGCTTAAGAAGTAATATATTGAGCCTTGGTCAATTAACGGAAGATGGAAGCAAGGTGGAGATTGTCGGCTCCTACTTGAGGGTGTTTGACAGGAACGACATCCTGCTGATGAAGGTGAGGAGATCGCCTAACCGTCTGTACAAGATAGCTCTTGAATCTTGTAGGCCGATATGTCTAATGGCCAAAGTACAAGACCCAGCTTGGTTGTGGCATACAAGGCTCGGGCACGTGAATATCTTTGCGTTCAAGATGATGGCAGAGAAGGGAATGGCCACCGGACTACCGAAGATTTCTCACCCAAACCAACTCTGTGATGGGTGCCTCATCGCCAAACAGGCACGGCTACGGTTCCCACTGCAGGCAAGCTTCAGAGCTGAGAAGACACTGCAACTTGTGCACGCCGACATTTGTGGCCCGATTACACCCGCTACACTTGCAGGTAACAAGTATTTTCTTCTACTTGTTGACGACTTCAGTCGCATGATGTGGGTGTATATGCTCAAAGAAAAAAGTGATGCCTTTAATGCTTTCAAGAAATTCAAGTATCTTGTAGAGAATGAGTGTGATAGCAAGATGAAGACACTCAGAACTGATCGAGGAGGTGAGTTCCTGTCCAAAGAATTCACAAGCTTCTGTGAAGGGGAAGGCATACAATGACACCTTACCGCAGCATATATGCCACAACAGAACGGCGTAGTGGAGCGCCGGAATCGTACCGTGATGGCAACGACAAGGAGCCTACTCAAGAGCATGCATGTTCCTGGAAGCATGTGGGACGAAGCGGTCAGACATGCTGTGTACCTGCTTAACCGGTTGCCAACTAAAGCTTTCGGTACGCTCATGCCGTATGAAGCTTGGACTGGTAAGATACCGAACATGGAACACTTAAGGATTTTTGGATGCGTCGCACACATGAAGACTGTAGGTCCTCATCACAAGAAACTTGATGACCGAAGCACGTCATTGGTGTACCTTGGCGTGGAAGAGGGCTGCAAAGTGTACCGCCTCTATAATCCTCAATGTAGTAAGATCCAGGTGAGCAGGGATGTCGTGTTCGAGGAAGAAAGAAGATGGGACTGGAACGATGGTGACGGTACCGAACCACAAGGCTGGGTAGATATCTGAGTCGAATATCTTGTTGTCGAGACAATAATCACTCCACAGAGAGCAGTGGACGAGGCTGTACACATGCCGGAGGGCACGGGAGATGCGGCAATACCTATGACGTACGGAGCGGCAATGGCGTCAAGGGAGCCTACTACACCACAAGCTGCAGCCTCAACTTCAAGCGGCTCACCCACACCGACGACAGACTCAAGCGAGCCAAGGAGATACCGCCCAATTGCTGACATATATGCTGAAACTGAGGAGACACCTCTTGATCCAGAGATGCTATTTTTGTCGGCTGAAGAACCGACAAACTTTTAAGATGCTGCACTTGACCATGAGTGGCGGGAAGCTGTAAAGAAGGAGTTGGAAGCCATCGAGAAGAATGGGACTTGGGAGCTTACTGAGTTACCATCTGGGCACAAACCCATCGGTCTAAAATGGGTATACAAGGTGAAGAGAGACAGTGAAGGCAAGATCCTTAAGCACAAAGCTAGACTTGTGGCAAAGGGGTACGTCCAGCAGCATGGAGTCGATTTTGATGAGGTGTTTGCTCCAGTGGCCAGACTCGACACAGTTCGCTTGATTATCGCTCTCGCAGCCCAACATAGATGGGAGGTTCACCACTTGGACGTCAAATCTGCATTCCTGAATGGTGACCTTAAAGAGGAGGTATATGTAGCTCAACCCGAAGGCTTCATCGTCAAGAACCAGGGGCACAAGGTGTATAGACTGTTCAAGGCTCTCTATGGTTTGCGGCAAGCACCGAGGGCCTGGAACATACGCTTGGACAGCTGCTTAAAGGAGCTGGGATTCATCAGATGCACTCAAGAGCATACGGTGTACACGAGGAACAATGGAGAGGGTGCACTCATTGTTGGAGTGTACGTTGATTACTTAATTGTCACAGGCGCAAAAGCAATTGCAGTAAAGGCTTACAAGAAGCAGATGATGCAGAAATTTGAGATGAGTGACATTGGGTTACTCTCCTACTACCTTGGTATAGAGGTAGACCAACAGGGTGATCGCATTACTCTGAAGCAATCGGCATATGCGAAGAGAGTATTGCAGCAGTTTGGAATGGGAGATTGCAATCCAACCAAGTATCCCATGGAAGCTAAACTGCAACTTAGCAAGGACCTTGAAGGAACCCGAGTCGATCCGACACAATATAGGCGCATCATTGGTTGTCTCAGGTACTTAACTCACACTCGTCCGGATATTTCTTATGATGTTAGAATGGTGAGTAGGTACATGGAGAAGCCAACAACTACACATTACCAGACGGTGAAACAGATCCTCAGATACGTGAAGGGAATACTTGAGTATGGACTCATGTATAAAAGAGGACATGATGAAGATGAACTGCATGGATTCACTGACAGCAACTTAGCCGGAGATGTCGGCGACAGGAGGAGCACCAGTGGAATGGCGTTCTACCTCAACAAGAACCTGATCACTTGGGCGTCTCAGAAGCAAAAAATTGTCGCATTGTCCTCCTGTGAAGCTGAGTTCATGGCGGCAACGGGTGCAGCGTGTCAAGCTGTGTGGCTGAGGAATCTGCTTAGTGAGGTGACTGGTCGCGAACCTAAGCCAGTTACACTCTATGTCGACAACAAGTCTGCAATTGCGTTGATGAAGAACTCTGTGTTTCATGGGCGCATCAAGCACATTGACACTCGCTTTCATTTCATTCGCGAGTGTGTTGAAAAAGGGCAGATAAAGGTGGAGTTTGTGTGCACTGGAAAGCAACGTGCCGACATTCTCACGAAGGCTCTCGCTAGAGTAAAATTTGCCGAGATGCAGCAGATGCTTGGAGTTATCAACCTGGATCAAATCTAGATTAAGGAGGAGATTGTTAGTAAATAATCTAGTCTAGCTCCTAGTTTACCTATTCTTTAGGAAGGTTCCTAGTCCTTGGGACATTTGTGTGGCCAGGAGGATTTTTCTCCTTTGCTTTATTGTTGTCCACATCTTTTAATCTTTGTATAGCCTATATAAAGGCACAAACCTATGTTGAATCAAAAACAACACAAGCTTTCTCTTCTTATTCTATTATCATTGCCTTCTCAATAGAGTGTTTGCACCTTGTCAGCCTTCTCCAGGTTACAACCAACAGTCCCTATCTGACTAAATCTGTCAGGTTTGGTAGGTGCAACACGAGAGCGACATCTTCGAAGAAGAAGGCTACTTTTGACAGTCCTTCGTCACGTAGAAATAGCTCACCACAACATGCATCTCCGAAGGTGAAAATTCCTCGCCATTCGAGGAAGAGGCCGACAAAAATGTCTCTAAAGAGGGACATGCGCCCCCAGAAGAAGGTAGTCATTCAAAAACTCCAAGGAGGGGATTTCAATCATGAAAAGGTGATTAAACTATGTGCTCCTTATATGTTAATCGAATTATGTGCAGGCGCTAAGAATATGTGGTCCTTCTTGTAGAGTCGTGGCTCCAACGTCTTGTGGGTGTGGGAGAATGAAGCTGAAGGGTCTGCCATAGAGACCTCGAGTGAGTCTAATTCCACTAAAGCGTTGGCAGAGTCTAACGATTCCCAGGATGTATTTTCGAGAGAGCAACATGCTTAGGCTACTTCTCTGGGTATGTTACACCTCAGTTCAGCGGATGAGTTTTGTTTCTTAATCCCTCATTATGTCAGTGAGGTTAATCCCGATTTGCTTTATTCCTTCATGTCCTTCTTCATTTGTAAACCTGATCGGGGATAAGGAGGCTGTAGAAGAAGGGAAAGAATAATACTTGGTCAGGTGAAGGTTTGCACAATCTCCTCATGTCGCTGGAGTTGAAGAAACTGCTAAGGACTCTTTGACGACTGTTGTTGCAAAATCAGCAAGCAGTGGAGATGGGACCATCCCTGTACCTCTAGAGGCTGTAGAGACGATAGCTACCGCACCGTACTTCTATGCTGAAGTGGAAAGCATTCCTTCATTTTATTCAGTCGAAGATCAAGAGCCCGACTCCGGCTCTGGGACCTTAGATGCTGGGGCTATATGTGTACCCAACGTAGGGTCCATATTAGGTAAATTACCTAATGTTAGGGCCATCATATCGGGATTCGCGTGCTTAGGTCTCTAAGGTCGTCTGCCAGGTCGAAGCCCGTCATCGCACCAGGCTTGTCTTCTGCAAAGGATGCTGCTTCTAGCCCAGTAATATGGGAGTATTTTTTACTTCGATGACTCTAACCACCATTTCTGATGTAGAGTTGGCCATTACGATCCCGATTCAGGGTTTTTATAGTTTTATGTAGCAGGGAGTGCATAATATTCTAGAGAATGGTCGATCTTTTTTTGGATGAAGATAGGCACCATAGGTATGATTCATATCCTCTAAGCCTACCCTGGTTCTGAACATATGGCTGAGTTACTCCTTCGAAAGCTCGTTGAGGCGGAAGAGTGCATGAATGCCATTCGACGAGTTTAAAAGATGGATGAGGGCTTGCAGGTCTCCCAAGAGCGTGATCGTTTGCATGACAAGCCTAAGAAAGAGAAAGCTTTCTATGATAAAGGCATAATGGCCTTTAACCGTGAGCTTCATCAGTTGTCTGTTCATCGTAGATGATTCATGGATGATGAGGTCGACCATTCAGCCGAACAAGACTCTGTCACCAGAGAGATAAAAAAATTGATGTTCAGATTAAGATGCTCCAGGACAAGCAGTAAGAGCTGAGTCTCAACTAGGGACGGTCATAGGGAGCGAGAGACCATCCATCGGACGATGGAGGCGATTGAAAAATATAGCTCCAAATTGGAGGCTATAGTGAATGAATTAAAGGACAAACACGCGTCGTTTACCCGCTTTAAGGATCTAACTACCACCGAGCATGAGGCGAGGCACCTAGTGCGAAAGATGAAGATGAAGCTAATTGTTGCTTTGTCCCAATGCTTAGATGAAATTTGTTCGGACAATTGACTTGTATTCTTTTACTTTCCCAAGCTTTACTGTATATTCCTCCTTATGTTTCTTTGCCTGTTACTCGACGTAACATGACCTTTTAAGTATGTTTGGGGATATCCCAGTAGAGAATTTTGTTGTAGACCTATTTTTTGTAGAGTACTTAATGATTAAATATAAAAAATGAGCTTTATACTTGCTTTGTAGATGATGGAGAGGTAACTTACTGTCTGGGACTACAGGAAGCCAAATCGGCAGGGTCTTGTGCAGAGGTAATGTGGACATGGCAAGGCACTGGATTGGCTTTATCCGAGATTCATAGTGACATGTCAGTGGTGGAAGGTATTCGTTCAGAGGTAATATGGACATGGGGAATAAATTGTCTTGGGTTCGACTGGAAATTAGAGACAAGAGATTCCATAAAGCTACTGGGCTTTTTGACATGGGTTCTTTTGCTAGAGTGAGGTAGCTCAGAGGTATTGTGACTTGAACTAGGTTTTTTCCCTTGCTGGGAAGGGAGATTTCTAGTGAGAGTATCTTCGATCCAACTGGGATAGGAGATAGGAATTCTTCGGGGTGGCTGGGCCTCGAAGGTGAATCAGAAAGTGGTAGGTAAAAAGATAGTCACTCCTTGAGGGCCGCAAGACCAACAGGCTCATGTTGCCAATCAAATCGAGGATTGGACTTCTGTCGCATGCTGAGAACTGAGTTATAGCCTCATGCTCCTAGATGACATTGATCAGAGTTTAGCCACATGGCACACCCTAAGGGTTGGCTTTAGCTGCTTTAGTCAACTCCATATTTATTGCCATTGTCAAAGGCGTAGGACTCGAAGAGTCTGATTTGATTGCTAGCTGGCTAAAAGCTGAGAAGACGAAGAGACATCCCTTTAATGAGGACATGACTCCCCACCTACCATCATAATGATTATGTTGCCAATAAATAAGGCCTTTGGAAGAAGTTTTCTTCACTATTCTTCTTTTTCTTTTTCCCATGCTTAAGAGTTCTTCGTCTTTCTATGGATCGAGATGCCTCTCGTCTGTAACGAGTGAAGTGTTAGCCTATTGGTCATAGTCATACCTGATTTTGATAATCAATATAGACTTTGGTCGATACACAAATAATACATTACAGGTACAAGAACAGAACGTCTACTTCCAACAAGCTACTACTCGACATCTTTTATTATACAAAAACTACAGATACAAATGCAGTTTTGTTTTTTCATTTATTCTATAATTTTCTTTTATTGAGTCTAGGAAAAATATAAGGTTGATCGGATTGGCAACTAGCTTTCTAAACTTCACATTCAAAAGCCTACCCATATACTTCATCCTATATCCAATCCTATATCAAACCCATATCTAATAGCCATACAAAAAGCCCATACATTTGAACATATATTCATAAGATAACTCTGTGAGAACTCTAACCGAGTTCGGCCCGAACTCTGCTCGATTCTGTGCTATTGATAAGACTGAGTTCAATAGAGTATCTACATGCAACACTTCACATGCAATCTGGAAACTTCTTGAAGTAACTCATGAAGGAACTTCACAAGTTTCACGACCCGCACCCGCTTTTCGGGATGCGAGTGCGTAGCCAAGTCCAGCCTACGCCGCGGTATCGGTGGTAGTACGCTGTCAAGCCCACAATAAATAAATGCTCAAAATAATCTTTATTACTCATTCATATTGCTAACTTTATTACAATATTTACAAGAATTATATTTAACCAAATACAATGTCTCACAAATTTAATACAACAAATTTAAACCATCTAACTAGTCTCTAGGTTTTGGCCTTCAAGTACACCCGTATCTCTCTAATGCTAAGAGTAGTCGCGGCTAACCTAAAAAAATAGTTTTCAGACAGGAATGGAACGAGTACATTCTAACAGCAGTTCCAATAATTGATTAAATCCATAAAACAGTAAATAATACTGAAATATATGATGGATGGATGAACAAAGAATAATGGTATAAAACATGTGAGTAAAAGCAGGAGAGCATGGTAACAAGGAAGTAACAATAATAAATGACTGAAATAGAAACAATAATATATAACAATACTGCATCTAACTAGTGAGTTGAAATACCACTTTTGACATGTATACGGCTAAGAGGTAAATCCGGCACCCCACACGTGGAGTGTGCGAATGCTATCAGACACGATCAGACCAATGGGATGTTTTTGGGTAGTTCACATATCTACTAAGGTATTTTCCCGCCTGCCTAGTACTCATGGATTCAAACTGGTCATGAACAAGGTAATACATTAGTCACGAAAAATAATATGTAACGAATACATAAACTACTACATCGTGTAACCATCGTGTCGAGAATCAAACCGAAAAATTAATGTAAAATAATACTAAATATACGAATCATAGAAGTTATCAAATATGGAAACTATCAAAAAATGTACTCGCCTGGAGTCCTTTACTGGTGAAACCGATAATATCATTGTGTTCGGAATAGTCTAGTTGGCTAGGGGTAGCAAGCGAGACCAACAATATCCAACCACTCAGTAAGCCACTAAAGTCAAACCCCTACAATTGTCTCCGGATGCTGAAACAGACATTACCAACATGTTTGGCATAAGAAAAATGTCTAAGTTTGACTACCCATAATTCTAATTCTCGACACAGGGGCAAAACGGTAATTTTGGACCAAAATAGTGTCCGTCGTTGGAACCATTTTGCATCAAAAAATGTGCCAGAGTCTATTGTCTCTAAAGTCAACAAATTATATACCTACGAGTCTAGTTTTTCGATATGAACTCA